>JAXCGZ010000258.1:47500-50000 GCA_037179515.1 Halocaridina rubra
GTAATAAAAGTATTCCTATGTCATATTGATGAAGTCCTTTTTTACCTTTATATACACTTGTTAATATTTTATTATGGTCTGTTTATGAACTTTATTTTTTTTAAATAATGTTATGCAAAAATAAAAAAAAAAGATATATAAAACATGATATAATGTATAGAAGATATTCTTCTTCAATATCTCTCTCATTGAAAATGTCCTTGCTTTCATGGTTAAAAGAATTAGGTTTTTGTTGCTCTTTTCTTTAATTATTATTATTATTATTATTATTATTATTATTATTATTATTATTATTATTATTATTATTATTATTATTATTATTATTACTATTATTATTATCATTATTATTATTGTTATTATTATTATTATTATTATTATTATTATTATTATTATTATTATTATTATTATTATTATTATTATCATTACTACTACTTTAATTTTTATCATTATAACATTACCAGTGATGATAATTATAGCCATTCTTTACTGTGTAATTATAATATAATACAATTATTATTTTTAATACAATAGCCGGCTATATATTCATTTTGGTTTAACACCATGGATGCAAACTAGCACAACTCGGTGCCGGTTCCAGGCCTGTATAAATGGTGAGGATTGATGTTATTAAATACATCAATATGTAAAACTTATTTTGCTGAGACCTTGAATTGCAGCAATGAACAATTGCGAGTTGAAAACAATGGCGAACCCCTTTCACATGATAAGCAAGAGCCTCGCCTGTCTCCATTCTGGAAGCAGATAGATGAAATTAAGAACTCAAGGCAAATGAAAGAAAAACTAGTGACTGGAGATGATCTGAATGGGCACATTGGAGGCATTCATGACATTACAGCAGGATCCATAGAGGACACGGGATGGGAGAGATGAACGAAGATGGAGAATTAAGAGTGGATTTTGCAGCAGTATTTGAGGTGGTGATAAGCAACACTTTCTTTACGAAATACGACTATGCAACATACAATAGTGTAGGAATAGGAACACAGGTAAAGCAGATTTTCTGTTATGTAGAAAAAGTCACCTAAAAGAAGTGACAAACTATAAGATAATAAAATGGAGTAAGTGTTAGAACGCAACACAGAGTTGTAGTGTTAGATTTCTTGCTAAGACGAGCTGGACAGGGTATGAAGAGAATACAGCCATATTTTAAGTGGTGGAAACTGGAAGACTCAGAGACGAGAGTGGGTTCAAAGAATTGGTCCTCAGTAACATCAAGTTCGAAGAGGACGTGAACACCATTTTAGTAGAATAAAACACGATGTTATAAAGAATAACAAAAGAATTATTGTGAAAGACCTCAGGCAGAGGACCACTATATGGTAAGGAGAGCTGGTGATGAAACCATGATACACAGGAGAAGATAAAAAAGAAAAGGAAGCAAAGATAGCTCATGACAGAAATAATTAGAGGAAAATAGATTGGCTTGGGAAAGGGCAAAGAAATATCAAAAAGGCAGTAGCTAGAGCTAAGGCAAGTGCAATGAGTGAATTCTATGAGAGTTTGGAAACAGTGGAAGACCAAAAGTATATATATATATATATATATATATATATATATATATATATATATATATATATATATATATATATATATATATATATATATGTATGTATGTATGTATGTATGAATGTATGAATGTATGAATGTATGAATGTATGTATGTATGTATGTATGTATGTATGTATGTATGTATGTATGTATGTATGTATGTATGTATGTATGTATGTATGTATGTATGTATGTATGTATGCATGCATGCATGCATGCATGCATGTATTTATGTATGTATGCATGCATGCATGCATGCATGCATGCGTGTATGTATGTATGTATGTATGTATGTATGTATATATATATATATATATATATATATATATATATATATATATATATATATATATATATATATATATATATATATACATATATATACATATATATATATATATACATATATATATATATATATATATATATATATATATATATATATATATATATATATATATATATATATATGATACCAAAAAATAAAGTGAAAAAAGATCTAACACACATTAAACAGATCGATGACATGAATGGAACAAGTTTTTCAAGGGAGTAAAGTATAAAAGCCAGATGGATGGAATATTTTGAAAAGCTATAAAATAAAGAAAATATTAGAAGAATCTTAGAGGATGGCAACCCACAGGAAAGACAAGTTCCTATCACTAGAGGGGAAGTTAAAGAGAGCACTTGGAGAGATGTAAAGAGGAAAAGCAATAGAAGTTGATAGTATCCTAGCAGAAGTTTGGAAGTGTTTGGGAGAGGAGAGGGTAGACATACTGTGGGATCTGATTTGCAAGATATATCAGCAAGATTGAATGCCATACAGCTGAAGGAGCTGCCAAATGGTCCCTATCTAACAAAGGGAAGGGCGTTATACAGGATTCCTGTTATTATCGTAGCATAAAACTTATATCACATACCATGACATATG
>JAXCGZ010000258.1:60000-92500 GCA_037179515.1 Halocaridina rubra
AAAGAAAGAGCATTGATGGATTATGTGTTGGTAGCAAAGAGCATGGTTAGTAGAGTGAAAAATGTACAGGCATTCAGGGGTGTGGCTGCTGGGATGTCTGATCATTTTTTGGTTGAAGCCCAAAGTGGTAGTAGCAAAAGAGTGGGGAAATAGTGTGGGGGGATGTAGAAGGGAAATAGTGAAGGTGGAAGAGTTGAAAAACCCAGAGAAGAGACAGGAATATCAGGACATGTTGAGAGTGGCATATGACAGGGTGAAAGAAAGAGAACTTGGGGAGTTAGGGGAGGAATGGGGGTTGATGAAAGAAGGTTTTGTGGGACATGCAAGTGATGTGTGTGGAAAGAGGTTTGTTGGAGGTGGCATGAGGAGGGGCAGCGAGTGGTGGAATGAAGGGGTGAAAATGAAGGTAGAAGAGAAAAAGAGAGCTTTTGAGGAATGGCTGTAGTGTAAAAGTAGGGAAAATTATGAAAGATATAGGGAAAAAATGTGGAAACCAAGCGGAAGGTAGAGGAAGAGAAGAGGTTGGCAAATGTTAGGTGGGGACAGGATTTTAGTAGGTCATATGAGGAGAATAAAAAAGAAGTTTTGGAAAGAAGTGAAGAGAGTAAGGAAGGGTGGATCGAGGATGGAAGAGACAGTGAAAGATGTGAATGGACAGATGTTAAGAGGGAACGATGCAAGGAAAAGATGGGCAGAATATTTTGAGTGCTTGCTGAATGTTGAGGAAGATAGAGAGGCAGCTATAGTGGCAGTTGGGGGGGGGGTCAAGGGCCAGTAATGGGAGATGAATATGAGAGAGAGATTACAAGAGAGGAGGTGAAAAGGGCATTGTATGAAGTGAAAGCAGGCAAAGCACCTGGAATGGATGGTGTGAGAGCGGAGATGTTGAAAGAAGGGGGTTTGACTGCATTGGAATGCTTAGTGAGACTGTTTAATATATCCTTTATATTGTCATTGGTGCCAGTGGAATGGGTGATTGCCTGCATAGTGCCCCTATACAAAGGTAAGGGAGATGTGCATGAATGCAGTAATTTTAGGGGTATAAGTTCGTTGAGTGTGGTAGGAAAAGTGCATGGTAGGATACTGGTTAATAGGATTAGGGATAAGACAGAATATGTGATCGCAGAAGTGCAGAGTTGTTTTAGGAGAGGTAGAGGTTGTATAGATCAGATTTTTATAGTTAGGCAGTTATGTGAGAAATATTTAGCAAAGGGTAAGGATGTGTATTTTGCATTTTTGGATCTGGAAAAGCATATGATAGAGTTGATAGAGAGGCTATGTGGAATGTTTTGACATTATATGGAATTAATGGTAAATTGTTGCATGCAGTGAAGAGTTTGTTCGAGGGCAGTAGAGCTTGTGTTAGGGTAGGGAATGAAGTGAGTGAGTGGTTTTCAGTGAATGTGGGACTGAGACAGGGATGTGTGATGTCACCATGGCTGTTCAATTTGTATATTGATGGAGTTGTAAGAGAGGTGAATGAGCGAGTGCGTGGTCGAGGTTTGAGAATGGTAAATGGGGATAATAACGAGTGGGAGCTGAATCAGTTGTTGTTTGCAGATGATACTGTGGTGGTGGCTGATTCAGAGGAAAAGCTGTGTCAGTTAGTGTCAGAATTTGGCTTAGTGTGTGAGAGAAGGGAGTTGCAAGTGCATGTGGGGACGAGTAAGGTTATGAGGTGTACAAGAAATGAGGATGGTGCTGGACTGAATGTTATGTTGAATGGAGAGACACTTGAGGAGGTTAATCAGTTTAAGTATTTAAGCTCGGTTATAGCTGCAAATGGTGGCGTGGAAGCAGATGTGTGTCACAGAGTGAATGAAAGATGTAAAGTGTTGGGTGCATTGAAAGGAGTGATGAAGAATAGAGGGTTGGATATGAATATTAAGAAAGTTTTGTATGGGAAAGTGGTTGTGCCAACTGTGATGTATGGATCAGAGTTATGGGGTATGAAAGTAAGTGAGAGACAGAAACTAAATGTGTTTGAGATGAGATGCCTTAGGAGTATGATTGGTGTATCTCGATTGGATAGTGTTAGGAATGAAGTGGTGAGAGCAAGAACGGGTGTGAGGAGAGAAATTGCAGCCAGAGTAGATATAAATGCTCTGAGATGATTTGGCCATGTGGAAAGGATGGATGATGAAAGGCTGCTGAAAAAGGTGATGAATGCGAGAGTTGATAAAAGAAATGCTAGAGGGAGGCCTAGGTGTGGATGGATGGATGGAGTAAGGAGAGCCCTGAATGATAGGAGGATGGATGTGAGGGAAGCAAGCGAGCGTGCTAGGAATAGGAATGAGTGGCGAGTGATTGTGACGCAGCTCTGATGGGCATCTGCTGTTACCACGGGGGTGCATCTTACAGAGGTAGCCCTGTGGTAGGGGCAGTAGGAGGAGTTGACAGCTGTGAAGCGACACATGTTGTGGAAGAGCCGGGAGGATGGGCTGTGGCACTCCAGCAGTGCCATCTGAACGGTCGTTAGATCCCTCGTCATTGCCAATAGAGCAAAGTAATCCCCTTATTGTTTTCCTTTCTTGATGTCGGCTACCCCCCAACTAAAGGGGGAATCAGCCAAGGTAGATAGATAGAAAGACATATGTGAAAACATGAATAATTTTTTACCCCGATCGGGACTAGAACCTAGGACTTATAATTACTAAATCACAGAAGGTTAAAAGGAATCAAACCTTATAGCTTATATCTGCTATACTTAGATTCCTGAACCTCGCTATTGGCTTCATTTTCACATTTAATTCAATTCTCAATCTTATTCGGGCTATACAATAACCAATTAAGCACATTACATATATATATATATATATATATATATATATATATATATATATATATATATATATATATATATATATGTATATATATATATATATATATATATATATATATATATATATATATATATATATATATATATATATATATATATATATATATATATATATTTATAGATATAGATATAGATATAGATATAAATTATATATATATATATATATATATATATATATATATATATATATATATATATAGATATATATATATATATATATATATATATATATATATATATATATATATATATATATATATATATATATATATATATATATATATATATATATATATATATATATATAAAGAGAGAGAGAGAGAGAGAGAGAGAGAGAGAGAGAGAGAGAGAGAGAGAGAGAGAGAGAGAGAGAGAGAGAGAGAGAGAGAGAGAGAGACAGATATATATATATAGATTATATATATATATATATATATATATATATATATATATATATATATATATATATATATATATATATATATATATATATATATAACCAATTAAGCACATTACATATGTGAAAACATGAATCATTTCTTACCCCGACCGGGACTCGAACCTAGGACTCATAATTACTAAGTCAAGGCGCTACCACCTACACACCACAGATGGTTAAAAGGAATCCAACCTTATAGCTTATATCTGCTATACTTAGGAATGAACGCATTCTATCTGAATGCCACTATGTTCATATTACAGATTCCCACACCTCACTCGGGGCTTCAATTTTTATTTTAATTCAATTCCCAATCTCATTCGGGCTATACAATAACCAATTAAGCATATTACATATGTAAAATCATGAATCATTTTTTACCCCGACCGGGACTCGAACCTAGGACTTATAATTACTAAGGCAAGGCGCTACCAACTTTACACCACAGATGGTTAAAAGGAATCCAACTTTATAGCTTATATCTGCTATCTTAGGAATGAACGCATTCTATCTAAATGCCACTATGTTCATATTACAGATTCCCCAACCTCACTCGTGGCTTCATTTTCGCATTTAATTCAATTTCCAATCTCATTCGGGCTATACAATAACCAATTAAGCATATTACATATGTGAAAACATGAACCATTTTTTACCCCGACCAGGACTCGAACCTAGGACTTATAATTACTAAGTCAAGGCGCTACCAACTACACACCACAGAGGGCTAAAAGGAATCCAACCTTATAGCTTATACCTGCTACACTTCGGAATGAACGCATTCTATCTAAATGCCACTATGTTCATATTACAGGTTCCCCAACCTCACTCGTGGCTTTATTTTCGCATTTAATTCAATTCCCAATCTATTTCGGGCTATACAATAACCAATTAAGCACATTACATAAGTGAAAACATGAAACATTTTTTACCCCAACCGGAACTCGAACCTCGGTCTTATAATTACTAAGTCTGGGCACTACAATCTACACACCACAGAATGTTAAAAGGAATCCAACCTTGTAGCTTATATCTGCTATACTTAGGAATGAACGCATTCTTTCTAAATGCCACTATGTTCATATTACAGATTCCCAAACCTCACTCGAGGCTTCATTTTTGCATTTAATTCAATTCCCAATCTCATTCGGGCTATACAATAACCAATTAAGCACATTACATATGTGAAAACATGAATTATTTTTTACCTCGACCGGGACTCGAACCTAGGACTTATATTTACTAAGTCAAGGTGCTACCCCGGAATTGAATTAAATGCGAAAATGATGCCACGAGTAAGGTTGGAGAATCTGTAATATGAACATAATGGCATTCAGATAGAATGCGTTCATTCCTAAGTATAGCAGATATAAGCTATAAAATTGGATTCCTTTTAACCTTCTGTGGTGTGTAGTTAGTAGCGCCTTGACTACTTATTATAAGTCTGAGGTTCGGGTCCAGGTCCAGGTAAAAAATTATTCATGTTTTCACATATAAAATGTGTTTAATTGATTATTGTATAGCCCGAATAAGATTGGGAATTGAATTAAATACGAAAATGAAGCCACAAGTGAGGTTGGGGAATCTGTGATATGAACATAGTGGCATTCAGATTGAATGCGTTCATTCCTAAGTATAGCAGATATAATCCATAAGGTTGGATTCCTTTTAACCTTCTGTGGTGTGTAGTTAGTAGCGCCTTGACTACTTATTATAAGTCTGAGGTTCGGGTCCAGGTCGCGGTAAAAAATGATTCATGTTTTCACATATGAAATGTGATTAATTGATTATTGCATAGCCCGAATAAGATTGGGAATTGAATTAAATGCGAAAATGAAGCCACAAGTGAGGTTGGGGAATCTGTGATATGAACATAGTGGCATTCAGATTGAATGCGTTCATTCCTAAGTATAGCAGATATAAGCTATAAGGTTGGATTCCTTTTAACCTTCTGTGGTGTGTAGTTGGTAGCGCCTTGACTTAGTAAGTATAAGTCCTAGGTTCGAGTCCTGGTCGGGGTAAAAAATTATTCATGTTTTCACATATGGAATGTGCTTAATTAATTATTGTATAGGCCAAATGAAATTGGGAATTGAATTAAATGCAAAAATGAAGCCATGAGTGAGGTTGGGGAATCTGTAATATGAACATAGTGGCATTCAGATAAAATGCGTTCATTCTTAAGTATAGCAGATATAAGCTATTAGGTTGGATTCCTTTTAACCTTCTGGGGTGTGTAGTTGTTAGCACCTTGACTTAGTAATTATAAGTCCTAGGTTCGAATCCCAGTCGGGGTAAAAAATCATTCATGTTTTCACATATGTAATGTACTTATTTGGTTATTGTATGACCCGAATGAGATTGGGAATTGAATTAAATGCTAAAATGAAGCCACGAGTGAGGTTGGGGAATCTGTAATATGAACATAGTGGCATTCAGATAGAATGCATTCATTCCTAAGTATAGCAGATATAAGCTATAAGGTTAGGTCCCTTTTAACCTTCTGTGGTGTGTAGTTGGTAGCGCCTTGACTTAGTAATTATAAGTCCTAGGTTCGAGTCCCGGTCGGGGTAAAAAATTATTCTTTTTTTCCCATATGTAATGTGCTTATTTGGTTATTGTATGGCCCGAATGAGATTTGGAATTGAATTAAATGCTAAAACGAAGCCACGAGTGAGGTTTGGGAATCTGTAATATGAACATAGTGGCATTCAGATAGAATGCGTTCATTCCTAAGTATAGCAGATATAAGCTATAAGGTTGGATTCCTTTTAACCTTCTGTGGTGTGTAGTTGGTAGCGCCTTGACTTAGTAATTATAAGTCCTAGGTTCGAGTCCCGGTCGGGGTAAAAAAAAAAAAGAGTCATGTTTTCACATATGTAATGTGCTTATTTGGCTATATATATATATATATATATATATATATATATATATATATATATATATATATATATATATATATATATATATATATATATATATATATGCAGACTCTCCCCTACCTATGAACAACCGAGCTACGACTATTACCAGATACGAACAAAAAACCTACCAATTATCTACTCGTGTTTGTTTCGGTTTTACATCACGGGCTCCCTTTTTTACCAAATGCTAGGACGGTTGCCTTCTTGCAAAGGACTTGTTTTGGCAGATGTAATCGTTATCCTGAGTGCATGCCCTTGCTAACCTCAGACAGTGACAGGCCCGAACCCTCGACCTAACGCCTCAGAGTCGCGGACGCTACCGCTTGAGCCACGGTGACTACATTACCTACTCGTGTATTATTACATATTTATTACTGTCTTAAAACTCATTAATACTGCAAACTTTATGTTCTATGGAGCAAAACACAAGAATTGGTTTACTACAAAGAGGACTGTAATTATATACTGTAATATATACAGTATATATATATATATATATATATATATATATATATATATATATATATATATATATATATATATATATATATATATATATATATATTATATATATATATATATATATTTAAGTCACGGACTCCCTTTTCAACCAAGGGCTAGGACGGTTGCCTTCTTGCAAAGGACTTGTTTTGACAGATGTAATCCTTACCCTAAGCGCATGCCCTTGCTAGCCTCAGAGTCACGGATGCTACCACATGAGCCAAGGTGAATATATATATATATATATATATATATATATATATATATATATATATATATATATATATATATATATATATATATATATATATATATATATATATATATATATATATATATATATATATATCTTATTTTTTTATTTTTTATCTAAGACTGTGACACCGGGACAGGTAGAAACTGCCCTCATCAATAAATGCCTGGGCATGAGAAAATACCAAGACGAAGGAAAAGAAATAAGTTAAGGGCAAGGCAGAGATGAGGTAATGTCACACAAAGGAAAACGACAGATAGAAAAATACAGTCAAAGTACAGAGGACCCAGAGATATGGAGGACTAGGCACTGAGATGACGATAGATCTGCTTTTTGAAGGATGAAAGGTCATAAGAATTAGGAAAGAC
The DNA here is from genome assembly GCA_037179515.1 of Halocaridina rubra. NCBI lineage: Eukaryota > Metazoa > Arthropoda > Malacostraca > Decapoda > Atyidae > Halocaridina > Halocaridina rubra. The sequence goes on from JAXCGZ010000258.1 coordinate 67,328, forward strand.
AGAAGGAGGAAGAGAGTTCCAGAGTCTGGAGGTAGATTGAAAGAAGCAGTCGCTGCACCGACCAATCCGCGAGCTATAAATTTCCAAATAGTACTTGTGAGGTGAGGCCACTTGGTGAGTGTTACGCAGTCTCGGCAGTGGAGGAGGAATGCAACTCGCCAACTCATCAGAGCAGCGATGGAAGTAGTAGCGATAGAAAAGTGAAAGGGAAGATACCTTACGGCGAAGAGAGAGAGAATCCAGGTTAGAAGTAAGAGAAGGATTATTAATGAGTCTGACTGCCTTAGATTCAACCCTATCAAGAAGATAAGTATAGGAAGAAGCACCCCAGATGTGTGAGCATTATTCTAAGTAGGGGCAGATGAGACCTTTGTAAATTTTAAGTAACTGCAAAGAGGAAACGTAATGACGAAAATAAAACAAAACCCCCAATTTTTTGGATGAAGATTTAGAAATTTGGATTATGTGATTCCTCCAAGACAAGTTAGAGGCTATATGGATTCCTAATATGTTGATAGAGTTAAGAGGGTAGATTTCATTAGTTTCGAAGACAATAGGATTATCAGGAGGAGAAGAAGATAAAGAGATAGCCAGAAACTGTGTCTTGGAGGCATGAATTTAACTAAATTTTGAGTGCCCCACTCAGATACTCTATGCAAATCGGAGTTAAGAGTAGAAGAAAGAGTGATACGAAATTGATTACGAGTAACAGATGAAGTTGTGAAGAAAAGGCAGAGGGAAAGTGAAGGGTAGAATCATCAGCAAAGGCATGAAGAAGAGAGGTAGATGGGGATTGTAGAAGATCATTGATGAAGAGAAGGAACAGAGTAGGTGAAAGAACAGAGCCTTGTGGAACACCACTGGTCACAGAGAAAGGGCTAGATGTCGCGCCATCAACAACTACAGATATAGAACAGTCAGTAAGAAAACTGGAAATCAGAGAACAGAAAGAAAGGGTAAAGCCATAGGCAGGAAGTTTGGCCAACAGAGTCCTGTGCCAGACTCTGTCAAAAGGCTTAGAGATATCAAGGGCGATGACAAAGGATTCCCCATATTTCCTCAGAGAAGATGACCATACATGAGTAAGATAGGACAGGAGATCACCAGTGGATCATGCCTTGCGGATGCCGAACTGGTGATCGAAGATAATTGAGTTTGATTCAAGGCATTTCAAGAAGAGAGCATTGAGCAAAGTTTTGAAAACTTTAGCAATAGAGGAGGTTAGGGAAATAGGTCGGTAATTAGAAGGAACAGAGCGGTCACCCTTCTTAGGAACAGGTTGAACTAGAGCATGCTTCCAAGCTGAAGGATAGATACTGGTTGACAGAATGAGGCGAAAAAGACAGCAAAGCACGGGAGCCAGTTCACCTGCAAACTCCTTAAGGAACCTTGCAGGGATACCATCGGGACCAGATGCCTTGTTCGTCTTTAGCGAGCGAAGAAGCTTATGAACTTTGTGTGAAGAAAGGATAAAGGAGGGAATAGGGTTAGAGAGGGGATAAGACTGAGGAACAGGTGCACTGGAATCGTTGATAGAAGAGTTGGTAGAAAAATAAGAACCAAAGAGAGTGGCTTTGTCAGTGGGAGAGCAAGCTATAGAGCCATCAGAACGAATGAGAGGGGGAAAGCTTGAGCTACAGAAGTTTTTGGAGAGGTTTTTGGTAAAGGACCAGAAGCATTCGTCAGTGTGAGAGGAGTTAAGGTCATCAGCTTTCATTCTTATAAAGGAAGCCTTAGAAATTCGAATCTGAGCAGTACAGTGATTCCTAACTATAATAAAAGCAGAGCGAGTTAAATCGGAAGGAGAGGCTAGGTAAGATCAGTGAGCCTGGTTCCTAGTCTGGATAGCCATGGAGCAGGCACGGTCAAACCAAGGTTTAGGGGGAGAGAAAGTTTTTGTAGAAGAAAGGATGTACGCCTCCATTCCCGCGGTCATGATCTCGGCAACTTTTAGAGCTACCTGATCAGGGTTGCGGGACCGAAAGCAGTAGTCATCCCATGGGAAGTCAAAGAGAAACTTATGCAAATTTTCATGTTCGGTACGCTCGAAGTGCCAAAGGCGGCGTTGAGTAGGAGGGATTGGTGGTGGGGGAGCGAAAATGGAAGAGACTGAGATCATAGAGTGGTCAGATTTACCAAGAGGGGAAAGCACAGAATAAGAGTAGGTTGAAGGGTTAGAAGTAAAAAAAAGGTCAAGAGTGTTTGCAGCATGTTCGTGACGATCAGGAATGCGAGTAGGATGTTTGATCATTTGCTCCAGATCGTGAGTAACAGAGAAAGCAAGGGCCTCGCTTCCTCCCACATCAGTGTGAGAAGAATGAATCCACTCACTGTGGTGTACATTGAAGTCTCCAATGTAGAGAACTTCGACACGTGGGTGAGAAGATAGCAAGGACTCATTGGCACGAGGACAGATATTCAAAGAAAGACACAAACTCGGTGGAGTTTGGAGAACAGTAGCAGAAGCAAAGGAAGATAGTAGTAGTGGAGAGATAGACTTTTAGCCAGAGAACATCAAAGTCAGGAGATTCAAGGTCCATGAGCCTCACAGTAGGAGTGTTAGTGTTGCAGTATGCACAGACCCCACCTTTGGAACGAAAACGAGTATACAGATTATAGTGAGAGATCTGGAATGGGTCAGTGGAAGCATGTATAGACAGCTGGGTTTCAGATAGGAGGAGGAGGTTAGGGAGGAAAGTGCCAAAGTGCTGTTCCACAGACGAAAGATTAGAGTTCAGCCCACGACTGTTAGAATAGTGAAGAGTGAAAGAAGCAGATCTATTGGGAGGTACAAGGTTAAGAGCAGAACCATTTTTACCACCAGGCGTGTCTGCCCTCAAGCCAATAGTGGAGTCAACACGATCCCCGGATATTCTTCGCACCCTTCTATGCTGGGTACTGAGGGCCATTAGGTGAGAACCATCCATAAATATTAACAAGCGTGAGGAAAAAGAAAGTAAAAGAGACAGAGGTGGGGAATGTTGTGACTTGTCAAATGTAATAGAATAGCAAGAGATGTGTAATGAATACGCCAGAATATTTAGTGTAGATGGAGGCATGAGGAAAGAACTGTCCTGAAGGAAGACTCAACCTGGAACTGTCTGGACCAGTCCTAGTTGTATCCTAATACCTTCAGTCGTAGTCTTTCAACAAGCGGTTGGTGCCATTGCCAACCTATTAATCATATATATATATATATATATATATATATATATATATATATATATATATATATATATATATATATATATATATATATATATATATATATATATATATATATATATATATATATATATATATATATAGTGGTGACCCCAACCCACAAACTTACTCCATTCCCAAAAAGTGTTCTTGGGTTGCATTGTTCGTGGGTTGGGTTTATTTTTCCCATTGAAAAATATGTAAATTCAATTAAAACATTTATGGTCACAATAAATTTTTATTTATTTTTTTTTAGTCATTACAAACATGATATTTAATACAGGTTATATGTATTTCATCTGCAAAAGGAAAATTACATTAATAACAGAAAGGAATTCTACTCTACTAAAGTAAAACATGTGCATATTCAGGTATACAGTGTCAAGAAACTTTTACTCACCAGCACAAGTTGTCTAGAACCATCATAACCACCCCAGGTAGTCCAACTCGACTCCAATACACCGGCAGGTTATTGTGTCTAAACTTAACTACGAAGTCCAAGTGCACTCAGTCTACTATACAGTCGCTTCCTTAGCTCAAGTCTTAGCTGCGTCTTTCAGTCCTCTCAACCCACGTAAACATACTGTCGTGATGTCATTGGTGAACATGGCAGCAGTCCTGACGTCATTAGCAAACACAATAGCTTGCACAAACTAACACCCTCGTTCTTCTTCCTTTTTTTTTTATACAGTCTCCTATGCATTCCTTTACATAATCTGTTCCCCGATGGTCCACATACAAGTGCTGTATGTGATATACTATACTTCAATTTAATCCTTGCTGATGGCAGCAGGAGTTGCTCTGGTGAAGCCCCCTTCTTACTGAGGCAATCAGCCAGCTGACCCAATGCATCCACCCAAGCCACTTCAGCAACCTCCCAACGCTCCAACATCTCACATAGCACTGCAATTTCGATCCTCAATCTCCTATCATCCACACTCCTACTTAAATGCAGGGAATTCACTAGACTCTTGTTGTCAAAGAAGGTCCGAATCCTTAAATTTCCAAAACCAGATATCTCCTGCAGTATTCTGGCTAGGTACACAGCCATTTCAAGACAATCCAGTCAAGCCAATACCTCCACTTACTGAATGGACTTAACCACCCGTCTGATCCTTTTAACTGCCAGTAAATGGGGTATATTTAGTCACCGTCACTCCTAAAGAATATGATTAAACTTCCTTGTGACCCACTACCCACCAGGTTAGTAAAGGAAGCATATGAAAAGCATTCAAGGTAACAATTCTCAAGCCTTGAAATTCTTGGCATATGCAGCCGAATGTTATCTGTCTTCACTCTAGATATGACCTTGTTAAGTTGCAAGATGTCAGCCACTGTTTCCAAGTCATATGCTTCACTCAGTTCACACATGTCAAAGGCAATGTCTGGACAGGTATGAGTGGCAATCCAATTTAACTGGCCTACCAGTGCTCTGTATTCCGATCTTTCCAACACTGACACTTCTCCCGTCTTCGCATTTGCCCTTTTACGACTGACTGTCAAGGGAATCAAGGTGGATGCATAATCTAACTGGTCCAATGTAAAGCTTCCATCTTTGTATACTTAAATGCCTTTGACTTGGAGCTTCCAATCAGAAAAACTTGCTTCAACTGGTCTATCACTTTACTCTTGAACTCTGGAGTCCCAGTCAACAGAAAATCATCCACATAAATACAGATCACACCCTCAATCCTGCCATTCCATCTCCAGTAAAACAATGCCGGATCCAGTGAGCACACCTGAGTGCTGAAATCTGTTTACTGGTCTTTCACTCTAAGGTACCAATGACGGGCTGCATCACACAAGCCATATGCAGTCTTCTTAGCCTCCATAGCTGGCCATCAGTGAACTCCGGGAGAGGGTGTAGATATATGTCCTTACTGATTTCATTGCCCAGCAAATAGGCTACCTTAACATCCAAGGAGTCACAGGTCCAACCCATGCCCGCAGTGAGCGATAATGCCAAACGTATGGCTTCCTTTGAGCATGTCAGGGAATCCTTGCGAAGTTCACCTGTGTCTTCCTCAAATAATCTTACCACCAGGCGTGCCTTCACCACCATTTGTCCTCACTTAACTTTCTCCGTCATAACCCACCGCCCATAGACTTTATTGTCCCTCCAGTTCAGTATTTCTACAGCAGAAGCTGGAACCTGTGCCAGCCTACATGCATGAGCCCTCACATAAACTCCACCATGCCTCACTAAGACTTGCTTTTCATCTCTGCCAATTACAATCCCGGGTCCATGCCACTTGTAACTGTCATGTCTCTTGTAAAAAAAACTCATCACCATTCCGTACATTATCAAGGTAACTAGTACGAATGTTGTGTCGTAGTGCCCTGGCCAGATGTTCATCAAATTTATTTTTCACAAATTCTTTCCTTGCTAGATGACGAGCATTCAAATTGTTCCTCACAATTTCTGATGTCCCAGTATCTTCCAATGCGGGGGGATCATTGGCATTCATCTTGGGGAGTCCTGGGTTGTGACCAAACACGAGCTGATTAGGGGAAAATCCAGAGAAATTAGTGAGGGTGTTTCTCGCTGACACTGACCAGGCCAAGGCAACATCCAAGTCACATTTACTCTCTTCTACGATTTTTTTTATGATATTCCCAATTACTGCATTTAACCACTCACACACTCCGTTGCTTCAAGGGCTCTCGGCTGCAGAGGCCATGATTTTCGTGTTGGATGCCTCTCCCAGTGCTCACATCTCTTCACTGTTAAATTCACATCTGCTATCCAATAGGATTTTCCCCGGTGTTCCAAATATAACAATCCAACTATGGAACAGGGCCTTGATAATGGTGGCAGCCCGTTTATCACCAATAATTGTTGCTGTACAGTACTGTGTAGCCAAGTCAATGATGACAAGAAAAATATTTTACACCCCAAACTTAAAGGTATAAGTCAATGGCCTTATTGAACCGAGATGTCATAGGCAAACTGACTACAGGGTGTGGTCTCTCCTTTCCAAATCTAATACAAATTTCACACTCCTCGGTTACCTTACGGACTGCCTGTTCTAGTTCTGGGTTAATCCCTGCATTAGTAATGAGTTTCATTGGCTTAGCCACTACAGGGTGTCCAAACTGTCTGTGGGGCTTGTAAGCCATCTTCCTCACATCTCTTCCCTGCAGGGCAGCCAAAGCAATTACTCCACCCAACTCCTACACTAGTCATGCTGTTATCGGTAACAAATAGTGGCCTGATACTGATGTGTGCAAATCAATAATCCTTCCTTGAATCTTAACTTGGTCAGTTGCAAAGTTAATGAACATCTTTGTCTTCTTCATTGACCACTCACTCAGGAGTAAAGGGATGATACAATCCACCAAGTCAGTCACAACATCCACTTTCATACCACCAATAAAACATGGCAGAATGACTCGCTTGAGGGAGGGAATGGTGAACCCATCGGCAAAGGTAAGTGTGGCAGCTGATGATTTTTCAATTATGCCTGTCCGCTCATAATCACTGAGGTTTTCCACGAAATTATGGAACAAAGTACTGCAACACACTGTCGTGGAGCACGCTGACTCTAAAACTGCACAACCAACATACTCCTCTACAAGCTTTGTGAGCTTTTCCTTGCTTCTGGCATAACCCGTAAATAATGAAAGATAACCTGTCTCAAGTGTCCCCTTCATTAGGTGTATATTCATATGCATCTGGGCAGTTCTGTGCCCAGTGGGATCGTGAGTCACATATCAAGCACCTCGACAACTTCAAATTTGGCCCTAGGGGATTCTGCCTTCTACTTGTGGATGGACGGGGGTATCACCTTAACCTTGTTGATAATCTTCCCCTACGCCCTCCTTGGGACCTACGTTTTCCGTGCTGAGAACCTCTTACCATAAGTGCCTCTTCCTCCTCAATGTCACCTTCCACTTCCTCCGGCAGGAAGACCGATTCACATTTCGCTCCACTTCCACCAACAGCGCCAGGCTGTACACTAATATCCCTAGCAAAAATGCAGTTCAGAGCAGCTTTCACGTTATTAAATGACACATCAGAGATGGACAACATCACCAATTGCTGCTCACTGGCACTCAACTTGCATGAGGCAAGTAGCATGAAAGCCATGACTGAGCCTGGGAGTGTCATACCTCGGGTAGCAAACAAAAAATACGTATGTTCAAATACTGAAACAAATTTCCTAATAACTCGATCTTTTTGCCTCCTCAAATTGTACAAATCCTGGAATGCTGCAAACTTCCTGCACCCCGTGTTCGCCAAAAACAAATCATCAAACTTATATGACAATGTCTTAACACCATCATCACTTTCCAAATCCTTAATCTCAGTCTCATAGGAAGCATCCTCGTCCTTCCTTCATGTGACTAATGAATCGCTAATGCCTGTTTTTTCTTTGGGAAACTCATTACTTTACACCAGATCTCAATATCTTTCCTCCAATTTTTATAGGCCAACTCACCCACAAATATCGGTGGCCACTTGCTGCTGCTGGACAACGCCATTGTTGATCTTGGAACCATGTTCTGCTACCAATGTTAAGAAACTTTTACTCACCAGCACAAGTTGTTTAGACCCACCATAACCACCCCAGGTAATCCAACTCAACTCTAATACACTGGCAGGTTATTATGTCTAAATTTAACTAGGAAGTTCAGGTGCTTCAGTCTACTATATAGTCGCTTTCTTAGCTCAAGTCTTACCTGTGTCTCTCAGTCCTCTCACCGCTCTCTCTGCCCAGCTGACCCACGTTAACATACTGTCGTGATATCACTAGAAAATATGGCGGCAGTCGTGATATCATTAGAAAATATGGCGGCAGTCGTGACATCATTAGCAAACACAATAGCTTACACAAACTAACATACAGTATACACTAGTTGATACCCAGCATAGAGTAGCAAAGTCCAACACTTAGAAAAAGTTGTCACATTCTCCCACTAATAACAAATACAGTAGGAAAGAGTACATATTCTAGGTAAAAAAAAAAACAATGTAGGCAAGAACCTTTGTGGATGATTGTTGCTAGCATACGTGGATGGAGGTGGAGGAGGAGTAGAAGAGGGACTAATTTTTGGAAGGAGAGTCCCCTTCCATAAAAAAGATAGGGAACTCCTCCCAGGCTCAATTTCTGGTGTTTTCTCTCTTTTCTCTTTTGGAAGCTGCATCCCTGCCTACTGGGACAAGGAAACGATCCAGAAAAATTTGCCTTTTTCTTCTTTGGTAAATTTTTCTAAAAATATTTATCGCATTGTTATTTACTATGTTCACTACTCTATTGACCACAGTTTTATCTGGGAGATGATTTTCAATAAAAGCCTGCACATCAATCCACTTATTAAAAATGTCTTTAAATTCTTCGCTGGACACCTTTTCCCTCTCATCCCCTTCCTCCAGTGACTGCTCCTTTTGAAGGATCTTCACCTGTTCACGTTGCAACTCAACTAATTCTTCGGTGGTAAGTTCTTCTTTGTGGTCCTCCACTAGCTCCTCCACATCTTCCTCATTGACCGCCAAGCCCAAACTTTTGCCTGTGGCCACAATTTCATTAACAACTTGAATAGCTATCTCCTGCTTGAAGCCGTCAAAGTCTCTATCAGTCACACAACCTGGCCAAAGTTTCCTTCAGGTAGAGTTCAATGTACGATATGAGACCTTCTTCCATGCCTTTTAGGTGAGGCCAATGCAGTGCAGGATATTAAAGTGGTCATTCCAGGAATCACGAAGGGTCAAATCCGTGTCATTGGTGAATGGAAACACCTAGCAAAAAGACCCTTCTTATACAACCTTTTAAATTAAGAAATTACCTACTGGTCCATGGGATGGAGTATAGGAGTGGTGTAGGGAGGCAGATATATTACTTTAATGAAGTTGTAATGTATAGCAAAATCTTCTTCCACACCTGGACGATGAGCAGGAGCATTATACATTATGTGGAGACACTTAAGGGGCAAATAATTTTCCTCAAGATATTTTTTCACTGCTGGCGCAAACATTTCAGACAACCACTCTAGGAATAAAATCTGCGTGACCCAAGCCCTTGGATTTGACCTCCACAGTACTGGAAGGCTAGCCTTCACCATGTTATTGCTTTTAAAAACACAGGGATTTTCAGAGTGGTAAACTAAAAGATGCTTGATCTTAGTCCCCACTAACATTAGTGCACAATAAATATGTAAGCCAGTTTTCCATTGGTTTGTGGCCAGGCAGTGGTTTCTCCTCTTGGGTTACATAGGTTCATTTAGGGATATTCTTCCAAAAGAGTCCTGTTTCATTACAGTTAAAAACTTGTTGCGGGATATAACCATCACTCTTCATAAACTTAGCAAGTTCCTTCACGTACGAATCCGCTGCCTTTTGGTCGGAACTAGCCAGCTCTCCATGTCTAATGATGCTATAAATCCCAGTTCATCGACAAAAGTGTTCAAATTAGCTTTTGCTGACTTTAAATTCGTCAACTTTAGCGCCACTAGAACTTGGAAAGTTGCTACTACATTTTGGTGGATTTGCAAAGCCTTAGTGCATATTATGGCCTTGCTAATATGATCTCCAACCAGCTGTTTTTTATATATCCACAGCAACAATAATATTTCTACCTAGTCTATCAACTGTGACCTTTTCATTGTTAATATATTGACTCCCTTAGCCATATCAGCTGCCTTATAGATATCTTTACTCATTAATATAGTACAGATAGCCGATTTCGCCGTAGTATCTGCATGGCGATATCAGACACATGAACACCATTTTCATGTTTAAAGATTATTTCTTTCTGAAAGACAGCACAATGGAAAATAAAGCAAGACCCACAAACAGATCACAAACGAACTACACAGCGCGGGCACCAATCTGAATAATCTGTACAAGAAGTGTACGACATCTTTTGTGAGAAATATGGGAAGATAGTAGATTGCTGCATACCTGTCACCAAAGTAGGTGTAAGTAATGCCAGAGATAAATGGTTCGATAATGAGTGTAAAAGAGCTAAGGAGTGGAGAGACAAATGTTGGAAAAGGTATAGGAGGAGAAAAAACATAAATGCCTGGCAAACCTACAAAAGAGCATGAAATGATTACCTAAGTAAAAGTAGAGAGGCAGAGAGAGACTATGAAAGGGACATCACCAGGAAGGCTAAAGAAAATCCCAAGCTTTCCCGCAGCTTTATCAGAGGAAAACTGAAGATAAAAGAATGGGTTTTAAGACTTAAGAGAGCAGATAGAAGCATCACTAAGACGGATGAAGAGATCTGCAAAAAATTGAACAAGGAGTTTCAGTCAGTATTTACAGTAGAAAATACCTCACCCCCTCAGATTGCAGAGACAGAAGCTCATGGGCCGGTATTAGAGAACATCATCCTTTCAGCCACAGAGGTATGCAAAGCGTTGATGGAGTCAGATGTCCACAAAGCTACAGGTCCTGATGATATATCCCCTCATGTACTTGAAAAAAATGCGCAAACTTAATATCAGTGGCACGAAGTATCATATGTACAAAGTCACTGGAGTCAGGGGAGATTCCAAGATGCTGGAAACAAGCGAATGTGATACCTATCTTCAAAAAGGGTAGGAGGGATACGGTCTAAACAATAGACCAGTTTCCTTGACCATAATAGTTTGCAATGTTATGGAGAAACTACTAAGGAAACATATCTCTCTTCATTTGGAATACTTCAACTTTTTGTCAGTAAGACAACATGGCTTCAGAGAAGGTAGATCAAAAGTAACAAACTTATTGGCACTTTATGATAAGGTAAGCCGAATCTTTCAGAAAAGAGAAAGCTGGGCAGATTGCATATTCCAAGACTTCCAGAAAGCATCAGACAATGTTCCACATGGGAGACTTATTAGGAAGCTGCAAGTAATGGCTAGAATAGGTAGAAATGCTTTGTAATGGATAAAAATTTACTTAGAAGGAAGGGAACAGAGGGTTAGAAAAAGACACTCAGTGTCTGAATGGAGACAATTTAGTAGTGGAGTTCCACAGGGTTCAGTTTTAGGGCCACTTTTGTTTCTTGTTTATGTAAATGACCTACCAGTGTCTGTAAATTCATTCATGAATATGTTTTCAGATGTTGCAAAGATTGTGAAGAAAGAAAGAATGAGAACAATGGTAGAGAACTCCAGGAAGATCCAAATAGTCTGCATGAGTGGTCAGAAAAGTGGCTAATGAAATTCAACACTCCAAAATGTAAAGTAATGAGAATGGGTATAAGTGCAAGAAGGCCCAAGCTTGACTACTCGGTAGAAGGAGTACAACTTCAAGAGACAGAGAATGAGAGAGATCTAGGAGTAAACATATTGGCATATTTGTATCCAGAAATGCATATAAATGGCATAGTAAGGGCAGAATATGCTTTCTTAGCAAATGTAAGGCTAGCCTTCAGGCACATAAACAAGGAAATGTTTAGAAATATTTATGTAACTTATGAGGCCAAAACTAGAATATGCTGCCCCCTTTTGGAATCTACACTTGAAAAAGCACGTAGCTAAGCTTGAAAAAGTTCAAATACATGCTACAAAACTGGTGCCAGAAATACGCAATCTCAGTGATGATGAGAGGCTGAGGGAATTAGACTTACAAGCACTCGAAGCTAGAAGATTGAGGGGGGATATGATGACAGTCTTTAAATTCCTTTATGGTTATGATAGACTGGATAGAGATCGATATTTTGATAAAGCTGGCTCTAGAACTAGAGGTCATAGTTTGAAGCTCTGTAAGAAGACTTCTTTCCAGGATGTAAGAAAGTAATTTTAGTGTAGAGTAGTTGATATTTGGAATTCGCTAAGCGAGGAGGTTGTTAATGCTAATTCAATTTATAATTTTAAGTACAGGCATGATAGGTATCACTAAGTACAAAATGGAACCAATCAGGAGACAGGAAGATACGAGCTTTGGGCTCTTTCCCGTAAGCACAGTTAGGTAATCACAACTGAGAGCTGGCGAGCGGGAAATGTGGTTGCCTACCAACACATGCGTGTTCGTGGGTTAGTATTTGTTCGTGATTTGGAGTCCAAATGTGTTCGAAAATTTTTTCATAGGTTAGTTTGCTTGTGGAACAGGCATTTGTGGGTTGGGGACAGTGATATATATATATATATATATATATATATATATATATATATATATATATATATATATATATATATATATATATATATATATATATATATATATAATATATATATATATATATATATATATATACGCACAGTGTTCCTTCAATTATCGCGAAGGTTCGGTTCCGGGACCCGGCGCGAGACAGGAAAACCGCGGAGTAGGATCAGCCTATATGTACATAGATATTTTAATTTAGTTTTACGCTTACACCGTATAAACTGTATAATCCCTCCCTGTACTGTTAAAAAACCACCCTTTACTTCATAAATAACAGCATGCAAGTGTAAATTTATATGACATACTCAAGTGCATAGGTATTTTACAATTATTTTTACGTTTACTGTATAAACCCTCCTTGCACTGTTAAAAAAACACCCTTTACTTTATAAATAACAGCATGCAACGCAAATTTATATGTACGTGATAGGTAAACTTACCGTGAATGAGGTGGCAATGAGTTTGTAGACGCCAGAGGAAATAATTCCGCAGCCAATAACAGCTTTACGGCTGTTATTCATTGAGGCCAAAATAGCGGCCGACATCCGTAAACCTTTTTCCTTCTTTCAACATATCTAAGAGTTTCACCTTATCTATTATGGTTAACATTTTCCTTTGCCGCTTAGGCTCACTACAAGAAGCCTTAGAAGATGAAGGATGCTTGGGAGGCATTGCAAAGGTTAAAATATGAGAGTAAAAAAATCACAAGCAAAACGTATTAATAAGCACAACGTGCACGGCGCACACGTAAGTTAGACTGAACAAGTGAGGCGAGACAATGGAAGATGGTGCAAGCCTTTGTCCAAAACGCTGATAGCGGTATTATATTTTACATGTTGCAATACTGTTAGTATTCATGTTTTCTACTATTTTTTACTGTTTTATTATTCTTAGGCTAAGAAATACGTTTTTTTATCAATAAAATCATGAAACTACTGGAAATTTTAATATATATGCTAGCTCACGTAGGTGCGACCCCAATACATTGTACGCTATCGGACACTATTTCACATTATGCAGTACTGTGAGTTATATATCTAAAGTTGTTTTTTACTATTTAATACAATAGTGTGAGCTATATATCTAAATTTATGTTTTTTACTATTTTCTAATGTTTTATTACTCTTAGGCTAAGAAATACTTGTTTTATTAATAAATTAATGAAAATTTCAATATGTACTATCTTACGTAGGTTCGACCCTTTTCGTTTTCCGAAACGCTGATACCGGTATCGTATTTTACATGGTGCAACACTGTTAGTAATTATGTTTTTTACTATTTTTTACTGTTTTATTATTCGTAGGCTAAGAAATACGTTTTTTTTATCAATAAAATCATGAAACTACTGGAAATATAAATATATATACTAGCTCACATAGCTGCGACCCCAATACATTGTACGCTATCGGACATTATTTCACATGATGCAATACTGTGAGTTATACTGTACAGTATATCTAAATTTATGTTTTTTACTATTTTTTACTGTTTTATTATTCGTAGGCTCTGAAATATTTTTTTTTTATCAATTAGATAATGAAATATGTTTTTTTTTTATAAAAAAATTAAAATACTGAAAATTTTTATCTTTTTAATATTTTAATATTTTTGCATATACCCCCCCCCCAAAAAAAAATAATTTGCCAAATAAAATCACGGTACAGTGAAATCGCGAGCCAAGAAACGCGATACAGCGAAGGATCACTGTATATATATATATATATATATATATATATATAATATATATATATATAATATATATATATATATATATATATATATATATATATATATATATATATATATATATATACACACACTTTGTTCCTCTTTTTAGCGTTTTATTTTATCAGCGGAATTGCAATAACGCCACTAAGAAATAATAGTAAAAAAATACGAAATTCGCAAAGAACGCCAATGCAAAAAACTTCGGAAAAAAAAAATTCATTTTAGTAAAAATTCGACCACCTCGGAGGCACTTTTCCGCCATCCTCCTCTTCCTCTTCTCTCGCTTAATACGATCGGATATTATGAAGAAAATTTTAAAAAAGCATTAAGAACAAAGAGCATACATACTTTCAATATAATATCGTCAGGGAAATATCGTGTGAGGGTGCATCAGTTGATACGGAAGTGACAAAACGTATGCATCCTCGTCCTCACCGCCACCAATTCAGTGTTGCCAGAATAGATGAATGAGACAAATCATAAATATAAAATATATGCATGTAAGCTGGTAAGTTATTTCAAGTATCTTACAGATGATGTACATTTTTATTTAAATTACAGTATGTACTACCATCTTGTAATTAATATATATCTTAAAATGTACCATACATATGAAAATGAAAACATCCGCTTTATTTGGCAACTCTGGCCACCATGCACGTCCCAGTGTAAGCCTGTTGTCAACAGCAAAATAGAGTGCATTAATTTGTTTACTGTACAGCAAATCTGTATATCTTTTATACTGTACACTATTTGCATGTTAATACAAATAACTACAGGTCTTTCTGCTTTGCTATGTACTTATAAAATATGTTTTACTAATCTTATATCTTCGGCATAGTGTGCCTATGGACGGTTGTGAAACGAGGTATGCCCTTTATCATTGTTTCCTATGGAAAATGACTCGTTTTTTCACGTGATTTTCCATTTACCCACGACTTCTGAGAACCTATCTCCGCGTTATTCTGAGAAGTAGACACACACACACATATATATATATATATATATATATATATATATATATATATATATATATATATATATATATATATATATATATATATATATATATATATATATATATATATATATATATATATATATATATATATATATATATATATATATATATATATATAACCAATTAAGCACATTACATATGTGAAAACATATGTAATCATAAGTCCTAGGTTCGAGTCCCGGTCGGGGTAAAAAATGATTCATATATATATATATATATATATATATATATATATATATATATATATATATATATATATATATATATATATATATATATACCTTGGCTGTTTCCCCCTTAAATTGGGGGGTAGCCGACATCAAAAAAGGAAAACAGTTTGGGGAGAAGTTATTCTCCTCCCCACTCCCCTTCTTCTTTGACGTCTCACAGGAGGTTGGTACATATATATATATATATATATATATATATATATATATATATATATATATATATATATATATATATATATATATATATATATATATATATACAGTGTTCCTTCCATTATCGTGACGGTTCGGTTCCGGGACCCTGCGGGAGACAAGAAAATTGCGGAGTAGGATCAGCCTATATGTACATAGATATTTTAACTTATTTTTACGTTTACACTGTATAAACCCTCCCTGTACTGTTAACAAACCACCCTTTACTTCATAAATAACAGTATGCAATGTAAATTTATATGAAAGTGATAGATAAAATTACGGTGAATGAAGTGGTAATTACATGACATACTCATGTACATAGGTATTTTACAATTATTTTTACATTTACGTACTGTATAAACCCTCCCTGTACTGTTAAAAAAACACCCTTTACATTATAAATAACAGCATGCAACGTAAATTTATATGTACGTGATAGGTAAACTTACCGTGAATGAGGTGATGATGATGTTTCTTGACCCAAGAGGAAATTATTTCGCAACCAATAAAAGCTTTACAGCTGCTTTTTGGGGGAGAAGAACATGGTAATGGGGAGTTGCTGTCGCTGTTTCTTCTTTTGTTGGAAGATGGTATGGTAAGGAATCATGGCACTGTCGAGAAAATTACAGAAGGTCACCGAACGAACGATATTATCGTCCTATTCCTGCGAGAGTTGTTGGGCTGCTTTCACAAGTTGATATATGGCTGCCAGACGTTCAAGTGTAAGGCCAGGTTCTTCAATTTCTTTGTGCGTTTCCTTAAGTTCTTACTGTTTTATTATTATTAGGCTAAGAAATGCGTTTTTTTTAGAAATAAAATCATGAAACTACTGGAAATTTTAATATACAGTATATGCTAGCTCACTTAGGTGCGACCCCAATACATTGTACACTATCGGACACTATTTGACATGATGCAATACCCTGTACTGTGAGTTATATATCTAAATTTATGTTTTTTACTATTTTTACTGTTTTATTATTCGTAGGCTGGGAAATAAATTTTTTTTATCAATTAAATAATGAAATTTTGTTTTAATAAAAAAAAATAAAATACTGAAAATTTTTATATTTTTAATATTTTAATATTTTTGCATATTCCCAAAAAATAAAATAATAATTTGCCAAAAAAAACCGTGGTACAGTGGAAATGCGAGCCAAGAAACGCGATCCAGTGAAGGATCACTGTATATATATATATATATATATATATATATATATATATATATATATATATATATATATATATATATATATATATATATATATATATATATATATATATATATATATATATATATATATATATACAGTATATGAATAATTTTTACCCCGACTGGGACTTGAACTTAGGACACAAAATTACTGTGCCAAGGCGCTACCAACTACACCAGAGAGAGATAAACGGGAAACAATTCTTACTGCTTTATCTGCTATACTAGAATTAATGTATTCTATGTGAATGCCACTCTGTTCATATTACAGTTTCCTCCAACCTCACTCGTGGCTTCGTTTTTGCATTTAATTCAAATCTCAGTCTCATTTGAAACCAACAATAATCAAATAAGCACATTACCATATGTGAAGACATATAATTTTTATCCCAATTGCGAGTTGAACCTAGGGGGCATAATTACTGTGCCAAGGCATTACCAACTACACCACAGAAGATTAAAAGGGAAACAATCCTTAGAGCTTTATCTGTAATATGAACAAAGTAGCATTCATAAAGAATGTGTTCATTCCTAGTATAGCAGATAAAGCTGTAAGGATTATTTTCCTTTTAACCTTTTGTGGTATAGTTGGTAGCGCCTTGGCACAGTAATTATGTCTCTTAGGTTCAAGTCCCAGTCAGTATTCATGTTTTCATATGTGGTAATGTGCTTATTTGATATATATATATATATATATATATATATATATTATATATATATATATAATATATATATATATATATAATATATATATATATATATATATATATATATATATATATATATATATATATATATATATATATATATATACAGTGCTCCCTCGTTTATCGCTGATTTTGTCATATCCTCCAAGTCTTCATCAGTCAATGGCTGTGAGTGGCAGTCGATCAGTTCATTGGCATCTTCATGAGTCATATCTTTAATGCCTTCTCCTCCTAGCAATGCATCCAACTTCCCAACTTTCGCACCTGCCGAGTTATGCACTTCATCAGGAGCGAATCCCTTGCTAGTCGTAGATAACTTCGGGCCACAATTTCTTCCAGCTGGCATAGATTGTGGGTGGCTTCATCTCTTTGACTGCATATTGAATATTTTGAAGGCATGTAGCGATCGTGTAGTTACCCAGTAAGCCTTCAGTGCAAATTCTTTGTTCGTATCCATGGTGTCAACCAGGTTCACCAGGGCATTTCGTGTGTAGAGGGCCTTGAACGCACGAATAACGCCTTGATCCATAGGCTGAATCAGTGATGTCGTATCCGGTGGCAGGAACTTTACCTGAACATGTCATAATGGAGATCAGCATTATCCATCAAAAGAAGGACTTTAAATTCAAAGCCCTTCTCCACAAGATAATCTCGGACCTGAGGGATAAAGCATTAGTAAAACCAGTCCGATGAGAGGCTTTACGTGATCCAGGCCTTAGGGTTATGCATCCAATACACTGGCAGCAGATTCTTGTTTTTATTCTTCAAAGACCTAGGGTTCTTTGACTTGTAGATAAGCCCTGGCTTTAACATAAAGCCCGCAACATTCCCCCACATGACGAGGGTAACGCGGTCTTTGTGCTCTTTAAATCCCGGGGCTTTAGCTTCTTCCTTGAAAAGAAAAGTGTGAGACGGCATTCCCTTCCAAAATAACCCAGTCTCATTCATGTTAAACACTTGCTCAGGAGCATATCGCTTTCCTCGATAATTTTCTTGAAGTCGTTGTTTACATGATCGTCAGCTGCAGCTGTATCTGCAGAGGCAGCTTCTCCATGCACAGAAATGCTCTTTATGCCAAAGTGTTTTTGAAATTTGGAAACTTCCTTGCTAGCAATGAACGATGGTTTCCTCGGTGGAGAATCGCTGGACGGTCCTGGTTGTGGGTCGTCCATTTCTTCTTCTTTCTCCTCCTCCTCACGGTCACCACTGTCGTCGTCAGGTTCGCTTGCAGCGAATGTCTCATACAGCTTCTTCGCCTTTGTTTGTATGATACTCGTGTCTAAGCTGATGTTTTTCTTCCTGCAATCAGCAATCCACAGGGCAAGCAGATTCCATCTACACTATTATCTTATTGCGGGGTGTTACGACCCTCTTCGCTGTTTTGTTAAAAGTAATAGTCGCTATCTTCTTGATATTCGCCTCGTTCTTCTTGATGTATCAAACAGTAGATTTGTTGATGCCAAAATGGCGGCCAACATCCGAGAACCTTCTTCCTTCCTTCAGAATATCTAACAGTTTTACCTTATCTGCTTTGGTCAATATCTTCCTATGCCGCTTAGGCTCACTACCAGAAGCCTTAGAAGACAAAGGATGCTTGGGCGGCATTGCAGAGGTTGAAATACAAAAGTTTCACAAAATCACAAGCACAATGTATTAAGAAGCACAACGCAAACGTGAGTAAACTGAACAGGTGAGGCAAGACAATGGAAGATGCTGGGAGAATCAAGAGCAATCGAAAAGCCAATCAGACCCCATGATACAGAACATACAGAAAACCAATTCTGTGATTCGTCGTCTCCCACCCATCAGCCAATAGCATCCCGTGTACTATCTCACGTAGGTGCGACCTTTTGCGTTTTACAAGACGCCGATACCAGACTCGTATTTTATATGGTGCAATACTGTAAGTTGCATGCTTAAATATATGTTTTTTACTCTTTTTTAGTTTTATTATTCTTAGGCTAGGAAATACTTTTTTTTATCAATAAAATTATGAAAATACTGGAAATTTTAATATGTACTATCTCACGTAGATGCGACCCTTTGCGTTTTCTGAAACGTCGATACTTGTATTGTATTGTATATGGTGCAGTTGCGTGTTTAAATTTATGTTTTTTACTATTTTTGACTGTTTTATTATTCTTAGAATGGGAAATATTTTTTTTATCAATAAAATAATGAAAATAATGAAAATAATGAAAATTTCCACATATCGTGGATTCTCGCATATACCCAGAAAAAAAGCTCACCAAAAAAAAACCGCGATGCGCTGAATTCACGGTTGGTGAATCGCGATATAGCGAGGTATTACTGCATATATATATATATATATATATATATATATATATATATATATATATATATATATATATATATATATCTCACCCAACATCGTTAATTGGTTCCAGGAGAGACGACTTAAGTCGAAAAACGACTTAAATCAAATAAGCTTGTCTCTAGGATAAAATTGACACATTTTATTAAAGTAATTTGAGAAACTGCATTTGCAATTGAATTTCGTTTCGCCTCACAACTGTATGCATGTAATTTAGGCATGGATAAATTTACGGAGGGTTAGGTATCCAACTGTAATTATGTATCAGTTTTATATATATATATATATATATATATATATATATATATATATATATATATATATATATATATATATATATATATATATATATATATATATATATATATATATATATATATATATATAATATAATATATATATATATATATATATATATATATATATATATATATATATATATATATATATATATATATATATATATATATATATATATATATATATATATATATATATATATATATATATATATATATATATATATATATATATATATATATATATATATATATATATTCAGTCCTATAAATTTTGTTTTCCTTTACCTTCATATGAGATACTGTATAAATAAATGAATGATTAAATAGTAAGATAAATTTATAAAGACATTATCTATCAAACTTAACTATACAGTATATAAATATATACCGTGCATAAACTAATTAATTCAAAACAATAGCGTTTCGCGAGAATGACGAGTGACGACGTCTAACGGTAGATATTGGAACTACTGTATGTATTTTAATAAGATTTTATTAGATTTTACTCTTATTTATTGTACAATAACATGATTTTATGTGCTTTTGTTTTCATTTATTGTACAGTAACATTATTTTATGTGCTTTTAATGGTTTTCTAGTGATATTATGATTACAATATTTGTAGCAGACAGACGTAAAGTTGATTATAATGAAGTAAACTTTATTTTATTTTTTTATTTATTTTTCCATATATTTTTTTGAAAAGCGACGTATAATCGAGAACGACTTAACTCGAAATGACGTAAGCAAAGATATACCTGTATATATATATATATATATATATATATATATATATATATATATATATATATATATATATATATATATATATATATATATATATATATATATATATATATACCCTCCCTGCACTGTTAAAAAAAACACCCTTAACATTATAGATAACAGCAAGCAACGTAAATTTTTATGAAAGTGATAGGAAAATTTACCGTGAATGTGATGATGACGTGACATACATACTCATGTAGGATTTTGATTATGGGAGACTAATCATAAAGAGATAGATTGGATAAATCTTGACCCACACAGTGGTGAGGACTCATTTGGGGCAAGATTCCTAGATTGCGTACAAGGGAATTTCCTACACCAACATGTAATGGAACCAACAAGGGCCAGGGGTGGGGATGAGCCATCACTACTTGATCTAGTGTTCACAGATAATGTGTTGGATATTGAAAAAATTGAGTATGAACCACCAATTGGAAAGAGTGACCACTGTGTGTTGTTGATGGAGTATATCATTGAAGATATTCTTCCTGAGAGGCACTGAGGACATGAGGAGGAACTATCCGAAAGGAGATTACACCAAAATGAAGGGGCTTTTTGCAGTTATTGACTGGAGAACCTTATTTTACAACAAATCTGTACAAGAAATGTATGACATCTTTTGTGAGAAATATGGGAAGATAGTAGATTGCTGCATACCTGTCACCAAAGTAGGTGTAATTCATGCCAGAGAGAAATGGTTCGATAAAAGGTGTAAAAGAGCTAAGGAGTGGAGAGACAAATGCTGGAAAAGGTATAGGAGGAGAAAAAACATAAATGCCTGGCAAACCTACAAAAGAGCAAGAAATGACTACCTAAGTAAAAGGAGAGAGGCAGAGAGAGACTATGAGAGGGACATCACCAGGAAGGCTAAAGAAAATCCCAAGCTTTTCCACAGCTTTATCAAAGGAAAACTGAAGGTAAAAGAACAGGTTTTAAGGCTAAAGAGAGCGGATGGAAGCATCACTGAGACGGATGAAGAAATCTGCAAAGAATTGAACAAGGAGTTTCAGTCAGTATTTACAGTAGAAATACCCCACCCCCTCAGATTGCAATGATAGAAGCTCAAGGGCCGGTATTAGAGAACATCAACCTTACAGCCACAGAGGTATGCAAAGCGCTGATGGATTTAGATGTTCATAAAGCTACTGGTCCTGATGACATATCCCGTCATGTGCTTAAAAAATGCGCAAACTCAATATCAGTGGCACTAAGTATCATATTTAAAAAGTCACTGGAGTCAAGGGAGATTCCAAGATGCTGGAAACAAGCAAATGTGATACCTATCTTCAAAAAGGGAAGGAGGGATACGGCTCTGAACTATAGACCAGTTTCCTTGACCAGCATTGTTTGCAAAGTTATGGAGAAACTACTAAGGAAACATATCTCTCTCTTCACTTGGAATCCTTCAACTTTTTGTCAGTGAGGCAACATGGCTTCAGAGAAGGTAGATCAACAGTAACAAACTTATTAGAATTTTATGATGAGGTAAGCCGAATCATACAGGAAAGAGAGGGCTGGGCAGATTGCATATTCCTAGACTTCCAGAAAGCGTTTGACACTGTTCCACATGGGAGACTTATTAGGAAGCTGCAATCAATGGCTAGAATAGGTGGAAATGTTTTAGAATGGATAAAAACTTACTTAGAAGGAAGGGAATAGAGTAATAATAATAATAATAATAATAAATCTTTATTTCCAAAGTACATTGGGTATTCAAATAAGATGCATATATATTCCAGATAGACATCTGTGGTGTACGATATAGACATACTAAAACAAACAAATCATAAAGATGAGTGTACTATTAAAATTTACAAGTAAAGTCTTCCTTTAAGAGTAACTTCTTAAGATTATATTTAAAAGTATACACTGAACCAGCATTTTTTAGTTCTCTGGGAAGCTGATTATATAAATGAGGTCCACGAATGTTTATATCTCTTGAGCCAATATCAGTTTTAGACCTTCGTACTAATAAATCTTCCCCTTGACGGGTAGTTAACCTGGTAACTGAGCTTACTGTAGAAAAATTATACAAGCAATCAGGAAGATTGTTTCTTAGTATATTAAAAAACAAAGGTACATATATCAAAAACATATTTATCTCTAATCTTTATCCATTCTAGATCTTTTAAAACAGGAGAGATGTGCTCGTATTTTCTTACATTGCCAACAGCCACTCGTGCTGCAAAGTTTTGTAACTTTTGTATTCTTTGTAATTGAGTCTTATTTGTACATCCCCAAACTTTGAGACAGTAATTAATTAAACTCATAGCCAAGGACTGGACAATTATTATACGAGTTATGTTTCAAATGAGTCTTTTACCCTATTTAGATATATTAGAGTACCCATTACTTTTTTATAAATTTCATCTATATGCATTTCAAAATTCATGTAACGGTCAAAATAGACACCTAGGTTCTTTACCGAGTTCATTGGCTTAATGATATTACCGTTAAAATTTATATGAAGATTGTCATCAACTTCTGATAATAATTGTCTGGATCCGATAAGAATAGATTGGGTTTTAGTTTCATTAAGTAACAGACCATTTTTTAGAAAGTAACGTTTAGCCATATACAAAATTTCTTCTGCTCTACGAATAATATTTTCTAAATCATTAATTTCTCCTTCAATTAAGATTTGAGTATCGTCAGCATATTGAATGACATAACAGTTAGGTAAATATTTTACTAGATCGTTTACATATATTAGAAAAAGTATAGGTCCTAGGATCGATCCCTGAGGGCCCCCAAACAATACCTTCTTGCGACTTGAAACTACATCTTTTATTCTGACTGACTGGTAGCGGTTTTTTAAATAGTTCTCGAACCAGCTTGGGTCAATGTTCATTTTTTTGCATTTTTCTAATAAGATGGTATGGTGTACACTATCAAAAGCTTTAGAAAGATCGAGTAGTAGTAGCAATGATATTTTCTTATTATCTATATTTTTGTATATTTCATCTGATATTTTCAATAAGGCAGTTTCGGTTGATAATTTTGGCCTGAAACCGTGTTGACTTTTTGCAATAAGTTTATTTTTTTCAAGAAACTCACTTAACTAATTTGCAACAATCTTTTCAAGTATCTTTGATAAAATTGGTAGTAAAGAGATTGGTCTATAGTTAGAGACGTCGTCAGGATTTCCATTTTTAAAACCAGGAATTACATGGGGATTTTTCCATAAATCTGGGTAAATATTTGTAACTATGGAAGTATTGATTATTACCGTCAGATAATATGCTATTACAAATAATGAATCTCTAATAAAACGAAAACAAATTCCATCTGATCCATATGCATTAGAGTCTTTCAGATTTTTTATTACTAAGAGGGTTAGAGTAAGACACTCAGTGTCTGAATGGAGAAGAGTTAGTAGTGGAGTTCCACAGGGTTCAGTTTTAGGGCCACTTTTGTTCCTTGTATATGTAAATGACCTACCAGAGTCTGTAAATTTATTCATGAATATGTTTGTAGATGATGCAAAGATTGTGAAGAAAGTAAAAAACGAGAACAATGGTAGAGAACTTCAGGAGGATCTAAACAATCTGCATGAGTGGTCAGAAAAGTGGCTAATGAATTTCAATACTTCAAAATGTAAGGTAATGAGAATGGGTACAAGTGCAAGAAGGCCCAAGCTTGACTACTCGGTGGCTGGAGTACAACTTCAAGAGACAGAAAATGAGAGAGATCTAGGAGTAAACATACTGGCAAATTTGTCTCCAGAAATACATATAAATGGCATAGTAAGCGCAGCATATGCATTCTTATCAAATGTAAGGTAGCCTTCAGGCACATGGACAAGGAAATGTTCAGAAATATTTATGTAACCTATGTGAAGCCAAAACTCGAATATGCAGCCCCCTTTTGGAATCCGCACTTGAAAAAGCACATAGCTAAGCTTGAAAAAGTTCAAAGACATGCCACGAAACTAGTGCCAGAAATACGCAATCTCAGTTATGATGAGAGGCTGAGTGAATTAGACTTACCATCACTCGAAGCTAGAAGAGTGAGGGGGGATATGGTGACAGTCTTTAAATTCCTTCATGGTTATGATAGAGTGGATAGGGATCGATATTTTGATATGGCTGGCTCTAGAACTAGAGGTCATAGTTTGAAGCTTCGTAAGAAAACTTCTTTGCAGGATGTAAGGAAATACTTTTTCAGTGTAAGAGTAGTTGATAATTGGAATTCGCTAAGCGAGGAGGTAGTTAATGCTATCTCAATCCATAGTTTTAAGAACAGGTATGATAAGTATCACTAAGTATAAAATGGAACCGATGAGGAGACGGGAAGATACGAGCTTTGGGCTCTTTCCCGTAAACACAATTAGGTAATCACAATTATTTTTTCGT
>JAXCGZ010000259.1:0-22500 GCA_037179515.1 Halocaridina rubra
AGAGAGAGAGAGAGAGAGAGAGAGAGAGAGAGAGAGAGAGAGAGAGAGAGAGAGAGAATATTATCGTGTGAAAATAGCAATTTAGGGAGTTAAAAATTGCCAAACCGGAAGTGAATGGATTGTGTGAATGAGTTAAGGGAGAAAGGGTTGAGAGGTGACCAGACGCAAACTCAGGACTATCCTATGGAGAAGCTTAATCTGGAACTCTCCACCCACATAAAGGTTGGAATGTGGGTTGTGAAAGAACAGAGGTGTACACAAACACCGATATACACTGGAAGTGGGCAGTTTTTATCCATTAGAGCATGCAACAGTCTCTCTCTCTCTCTCTAATAGTCTTTTTACACTGTCATTTTCTACAAAGAAACGTGTGTGTGTAATTATATATATATATATATATATATATATATATATATATATATATATATATATATATATATATATATATATATATATATATATATATATATATATATATATATATATATATATATATATATATATATATATATATATATATATGTGTGTGTGTGTGTGTGTGTGTGTGTGTGTGTGTGTGTGTGTGTGTGTGTGTGTGTGTGTTAGTCCTTAAACGAAGTTTTATATTGCTAGCATCAGTAATTACGATATTGAGAGGCATACATTAACAACACCCAAGGAAAGCATTTAGAGGAAAACTCGTGGTGATAACACTAAAATCTCTGAAAACAAAGCAAAGCACACTGATGACACAAAGTCTAGCAGGAAAAATGAGATAAGCGCAACAATATGACACAAAAGAGCAATCGAGTAAACTATATAATTGATAATACCCAGGCACAAAGGAATACAAAAGATCTCATTGGCACAAAGGAATATAAAATATCTCATTGGCACAAAGGAAATATTGAATAAAAAAGACAGATAAAGTGATAAAGTAACAAGTTTCCGCATCTCCAGACGCTTAAAGCCCTGTTGCTTCCTTTGAATGTTAATATAAGCTAACTCGGCAGACTCTGCGAGTAGGCCTACGAACGAGAACACACACTGCTGCAAGAGTATTCGACCCTAGGTCTTTCAATTAATATAAAGGTTCAAACAAGATATGAACTAGATGCCTCAGGGCCATCATCGATGCTAGGAGACAAAAGTAGATAAAGTAAGAAAGTCAACTGTTGTACTTTTGCGTTTAGGCCGGTAGAGGGCAGAGTGCGCACTCTGCCCTCTACCGGCCTAAAGGCAAAGTTACAACAGTTGACTTTCTTAGTCCTTACGACACTCCTCTGCATGAGGATTCGATTCTAGGTCTTCCCAGAAATACACAGTTTCAAAAACTGTATACACCAAATGCCTCAAGGTCACTTATTCGATGACAAGGAAAGGCTGAAAGAGTTATATCGATCACAAACTGAGACCAATAGCAAAAAAGGTGGGCAGAATAATATTTCAATGCTGATATTCACAATTCCATGGGTGTAATTACCAGTAGTTTGAGCACCACCGTGTGTGGTGATTGGAAATGTACTCATGTACAGTTCCTATTGAAGACATGGTGTGAGGACAGACAAGGGCACACATTATGCGACAAGGGACAGACAAGGCAAGACAACTAAGCTCTCTAAGAACTTCAAGTCACTCAATGAACAAAGATGACTCTCTCTATCTCTCCTTTATTCATGTTCTTCTAGTATCTTAGTGTGTGCGCGCGCGCGCGCGCGCGTGTGTGTGGTGTGGTGTGAGAGAGAGAGAGAGAGAGAGATGTGAGTATGCTTTCGTGCCATCTCTTAGTGGTTCATTGCATATGAGGCCTGGCACCAAAGGAGAAGGTCACGAGTTCAATTCCCGGGGGGTAATAATAATAATCAATAATAATAATAATAATAATAATAAGTGTTGATGTTGTTTGCTTTTTCATGCATAACTATTAATCTCATCCGAGAGAGGATGGACACTGTCAGAGCTTGCACAATTGAGACTGGATGACCTTTCTAACGTCCCCGCGTAAAAGCTATCATTATTATAATTATAATTATTATTGTTATTACAGACCATACACAATCAAAATTGTTCAAAAACAAATATTCCAGTTTTTACACTTGTCAAGGGGAAAATACGGATCAACTGAAGAATCTCCCCAGTACCCAATTGAAGAATTCCTCCCCCTGATATCAACTGAAGAATCTCCCACCCCCGAGTGCCCGACGTAACAATTTCAGAGAGAAACTAAAGATGGTGAGTGTTGTGTCATGTCAGATGGGAAGGCTGTGTTAGGTTAGGTCTGTCTGTTTATCTACCTTGGAATATATGGATGGATGAATTTCAATTACGAAATAAAGACCTAACCCAACCTAACCAGACAGACAGTACTGAAGAATCTCCCCAGTACCCAATTGAAGAATTCCTCCCCCTGATATCAACTGAAGAATCTCCCACCCCCGAGTGCCCGACGTAACAATTTCAGAGAGAAACTAAAGATGGTGAGTGTTGTGTCATGTCAGATGGGAAGGGCTGTGTTAGGTTAGGTCTGTCTGTTTATCTACCTTGGAATATATGGATGGATGAATTTCAATTACGAAATAAAGACCTAACCCAACCTAACCAGACAGACAGTACTGAAGAATCCCCCGCTATAACTCAGATGAACTGAAGAATCTCCCCCCTCGGTGGGTCTGGGGGAGATTCTTCAGTTGATCCGAAAATACTACTACTACTACTAATAATAATAAGAATAATAATAAGAATAAAGTAGGCCAGTTTACTGAGAATTGGGAAGAGGTCAGGGTGAGAGTTTAGGAAGTCTATCTGGCACAGTGCCAACTCTTGTTCTGATATAATGGCATCATCATCACCTCCATTGCCCTACTTGCGAAATCAATCCGAAGGAGGCTAAAGTAACACTCCAATGTTCGTTGGTGTGTATGTGTGATTACCTAATTGTGTTTACGGGAAAGAGCCCAAAGCTCGTATCTTCCCGTCTCCTCATCGGTTCCATTTTATACTTAGTGATACTTATCATACCTGTCCTTAAAACTATGGATTGAGATAGTATTAACTACCTCCTCGCTTAGCCAATTCCAATTATCAACTACTCTTACACTGAAAAAGTATTTCCTTACATCCTGCAAAGAAGTTTTCTTACGAAGCTTCAAACTATGACCTCTAGTTCTAGAGCCAGCCATATCAAAATATCGATCCCTATCCACTCTATCATAACCATGAAGGAACTTTTCCTGATCGGTTCCATTTTATACTTAGTGATACTTATCATACCTGTCCTTAAAACAATGGACTGAGATAGCATTAACTACCTCCTCGCTTAGCCAATTCCAATTATCAACTACTCTTACACTGAATGTGTGTGTGCGTGTGTATGTGTGTGTGTGTGTATATATATATATATATATATATATATATATATATATATATATATATATATATATATATATATATATATATAGATAGATAGACAGATAAATAGATAGATAAGGAGTCTGAACTCTTCCATTATTGAGACAGCATGGTTTTGAGAAGGTAAGGTTACATTAACAATCATTTTGGCATTTTATGAGGTAAGCCTCAAACTCATAGGCCTAAAACTGGACAGACTGCATTACTATGATGTTCGGGAGACGTTTGATACACTTCCATATCAAAGGCATATCAGGTAGCTGCAACTAATGGCGAGAACAGGTGGAACTTGGAATGGCTTAAGATTTACTTAGAAGGAAGATAGCAAATAGTCAGTCGGTATAAGAGATTCATTCAGACGAAGGAAGTGAGTAGTGAGGTTCTGCAGGGCTTAGTTTTAAGGCCGATTTTGATTCCGGTATATACAAAGGGTCAGTTACAAGACCAGATTTATTTACAGAGGAAGGTTAGTAGTAGTAGGGTTCTGCAGGGCTTAGTTTTAGGGCCGCTCCTGTTTCTGGCATATGCAAAGGGCCAGCTAAAAGAACAGACTTATATACACTGAGGAAGGTGAGTAGTGAGGTTCTGCAGGGCTTAGGTTTAGGGCCACTGCTGTTCCCTTATACATGTAAATTATTTCCCAAAGACAGTCAATCCCTTTCTCAATATGTTTTGGATTACCCTGAATATGCAACAGCCTTCTAGGATCCGCATCTGATAACGTATATTAACAAACTGGAGAAAATTCAAAGACATGCTACAACTGGTGATAAGTGTACAAAATTCCATTTTTTGAAGGAAGGTTGGAGTCAGATTTACCACAACTAAAAGAGAGGGAACAAAAGTAGCGGTTCTTAAGATTCTCCACAGTGCTGATAAGTAGTGATAGGGAGCGTGACAACTCTAGAATTAGAGATCATGGTTTGTGGATTCATAAAAATAAATTTCTTTAGCAGGATGTACAAAAATAGTACTTTAGTAAGACAGGAATATATGATGACTGGAATGAGGTATGCAACGAAACTGTAAATGCTAAATTCATTCATTGTTTTAAGGAAGAATCAGGAAGTTAGCCTACGAGCCCTGGTCTCATCCCATGAGCACAAAACCATAACTATTAAGAAATACATACTTAAACCTTCGTGTAATAATAATAATAATAATAATAATAATAATAATAATATAATAATAGTAATAATAATAATAAACTATTATTATTATTATTATAAGACTTAAATATCAAGAGGATGACCAAATCCGAATAAAAAACGGGAAGCACCAGGGTTTAAATCATACCCTGTGAAGCCACACACTGTCTATAGTTTATTTGTGAAAAGGAAATAAACTGCTTCCCAATCCCCTTCAGTCGGCTGTCATGACGGGAAGGGAGTACCAGAACGGCATTCTGTCTTCCCCACCAGCAAGGATATCCCTATTAGTAGCCTATTTGCACACCATTTATCCTGCCTTTCCCATCAAAGCCAATCCTTATTTCCAGATGAGGCACAGATGATGTCCAAACCAATCCCCCTCTTATGCCCAAACTGGAGTTCCCAATCCAGTGGCCATTGCCACCAAAAACATCCTTGAAATTTTATTATTAATTATTCCCAATGAAAATATTAATATAATATAAATATACATATAAAACTGAATATATTTCCTGAAATAATTAATAAAAAATATAAACAAAACAAGAGAAGATGACTGAAAGGCGTCACATCAGAACAATAACAATGGGGAACAAGATACTCTTAAGAAAACCACAAAAACATAACAGATGTACTGACAATGAGAGAGAGAGAGAGAGAGAGAGAGAGAGAGAGAGAGAGAGAGAGAGAGAGAGAGAGAGAGAGAGAGAGAGCAGAGAGAGAGAGATATGAGATTACGATGTCACGATATTTCAGAGGAAAAAGGTGTGTGTGTGTGTGTGTGAGAGAGAGAGAGAGAGAGAGAGAGAGAGAGAGAGAGAGAGAGAGAGAGAGAGAGAGAGAGAGAGAGAGAGAGAGAGAGAGAGAACTAGTGCCATGGACAAGCTCCTCTCTCTCTCTCTCTCTCTCTCTATCTCTCTCTATGTAAAGACATCTGAACATAAACATCTTTCCCCGAAGACAATCTACAATTCATAATGTCACTAGCATTGCAATGCAGTGATGTCAAGAGGACGAGAAGTGTTTATAAATTCAATGAACACGTCAATTACGAAATAACGCAGAAACTTGTTATGACACACACACACACATATCCATACCGAAAGACATCAATATATATCTATCAAAATATTTTACATAAGGTCCTAAGACACTATGCTACAGATTACTCTTTTGAAGGGGTATGTGAAACATGGTGTCTGGAAGCTTCTGTAAAAAAAATAAATTTCTTACTGATGCTCAACCAGTACGTTATCTATCTATCCATGAGTGTATGTGATCAAATAAACACAAATATCATATGTGAAATCATAGAACATTTTGCCCCTGGCCAGGATTCGAACCTAGGACACATAAGAAGCACTGTAACTCATCATGCAAATTCTCATCCCTTC
Organism: Halocaridina rubra; assembly: GCA_037179515.1. NCBI lineage: Eukaryota > Metazoa > Arthropoda > Malacostraca > Decapoda > Atyidae > Halocaridina > Halocaridina rubra. Next base: position 5,933 of record JAXCGZ010000259.1, read on the forward strand.
CATCACCTGTTCCGTGGCAAGGCTAGATAATAAGAGACGGTGAGATTGCATTTGAAAAAAAAATTACGTACATGAGAAGGCTAATTGCAAAAAAAGTAGCCTCATAATTATGCTTCTGGTCATAGTATTAATGTAATTATAATGAGGACTTTAAAAAACATAACTGTACTACTGAAACTAATTGTAATACAGTTGCATACTGAAAGATATAGGCCTGATCCTTTCATGATTATCCTTCATATATTAATCAATTCATAATTACAAATATATAAATAAAATGAATTTACAAAATGTAACATGATAGTTACAGGGATATATAGAGAAGGTCCTGGAGAGGGAAGTAACACAACACGCCATGACACACACTTCTGAGAGTCCTGGGTACAAATCCACCAAACTATGGAGGGAAGAGAGATGATTTCTCTCTGAGCTCCTCGATCAATAACGTAAAGGGAATGAATCAGACCTAGTCCATAACAAAGACCATTTAATGCTAATTGTCCCTAATGCCTTCTCATTAAACCTTTATTTTATGAGTGAGGAATAAATATATTGATGAATGCGCGCGAGGGCCCACGTGTGTTTACACTCTTTTGTTTACTTCTTCTTCTTTGTTTTTTGTATCATGAATATTTATCACATCTTTCATTAAAACTATAAATACATTTCGCGCGTTGTGTATGTATGTATGTGTGTGTGTGTGTGTGTGTGTGTGTGGAGAGAGAGAGAGAGAGAGAGAGAGAGAGAGAGAGAGAGAGAGAGAGAGAGAGAATGTGTCAAATACAAATGATTGTATATACACACATCGCCCGAGAGCTATACTCATGGGAACCTTAAAATCGATGTACAGCGTCATCGTTTGCTTGTGCATCCCTCCCCTCCCCAAGAACACCCATTTTCTGGCCCTCCCATTTATTTATTTGTAGATTTATTTATCAGGCTTCCAGGCTGGCATGAATTCTTGCTAGGTTAGGGAAATTTTGTCTAAAATGAAGATCAATGTTTTTACTTTATTATTATTCCCCCTAAAGGAGAGGGGCAAAAATACCTTCTCCGTGTTTCCCTGCAGGTCTTAAAAGCCGACTAAATGGGGCGGAGTGAAGGGAATGGGAATTCCCTCCTCTACTTCTTCCAGCAAAGAGTCAAGGTATTTTGTTTTGAGTCAGTTACCCCACTTCTAATGGGGAATAAGGCTCTTGTATATAGATTATTCCATTAACGAATGCATCTATTTTCGCGTCTGAGCTGACAATGATCTAAGAGCCAAATGTATTCGGGTACTCATTATACAAGTGGAGTTGGCAGAGGCTGGGCTTTTAATAGTTAATGCAGACTAGTATTGATTCCGCCATGATACGGACCCAGTTCCGAAAACGCCGAAGCACTGATCGATCTTTAGATGTAAAGGCTTTCTGTTCTCATTACCCAGTACTTTCTCATGACGTCGCATCAAAACTTAAGGCAAAAATGTAATATTTCGGTAGTGCGTGTGTGCGCGCGCGCCAAAATGAGACAAATTTTGATTCCATCATGATACGAACCCGGTTCCAAAAACGCAAACACGCTGCGTGCCGCTTTCTCGTGACGTCATATCAAAACAAAGGCAATAGCGCATTACTTTCCAATAATTACCTAATTGTGCTTACGAGAGAGAACCCCAAGCTCGTAACTTCCGTCTGTGAGCCTGAGACTAATATACAAAATTATGGAAGTTAATAATAGTAATAGTAATTATAATAATAATAGTAATAATAAAAAATACTGCAACTGACTCACCTCTTATCATATCACTCACAAGAACTTTCAATAAATAGATCAGGTGCAAGGTCAAATTATCGAGCTATTTTCTCCTTTTTTCAAGGTTACTAAATGATAATATAAATGTGACTAACATTTCATTGTTAATAAATTATGACAAAATAATATTTTAACGTCAATGAAAGACAATATGAGCTAACATTTTAACGATAACGAATGACCATATGAACCAATATTTCATATAAGGCCAAATTAACAAACGACACGTATATATAACATACAAAGAAAGAGAGAGAGAGAGAGAGAGAGAGAGGAGAGAGAGAGAGAGAGAGAGAGAGAGAGAGAGAGAGAGAGAGAGAGAGTCCACATCCTTAATGCGATATCAAATTCCTTCTGGATAGTTAGTTATTGTTTCTTTGCAATTACCAAACCTTGTAAATTAAATTGGACAACAAAATGCGCGAGACTATCAACTGTACATCAATCACATAAACTCAAACTTATCATTGTGTAGAAAATCCAGTCTTGTGGAGGCCATAGTTAATAATATAATGTCCATCCTCCCCTTTCTATCTGGTATTCTGTGGTAGGAATGGAACGCCAGTCCATTGTCTCCTATAACATTTATTTGAATCTTACAACAAATAAGAAATACGAGAGTACATTTCCGTCTCCATTACATCCTGAAATATCCCTTCTAGCTGTCTTCTACAAAATGCAAGGAATATGGAGATGGAATTCTCTCCCCCTTCCATCCTGGAATATTCAATTTAATTCTGTGTTTTAGTCACCTTCTGCTGGCCACAGGGAATATTAGAAGGGAATTCTGTCTCCCCTACATACAGAAGTGTTTCTTTTAAAAGCCTCCTATGGTATGAAGTGAAAAATAAAAGGAGAATTCTCCCCCACATATGGGGATGTCCTCTTTAGTAGTCTTCTTTGATACATAAGAAACACGAGGTCAGAATTCATCTCCTCTACATACTTGCAAATCTTATTTAATCAACTCCTATGACACAGAGCGGCTATAAGGAAGGTGTTGTTTCTACCCAACATACTCGTACATGAATAACCCTTTTAATTGCCTCCTGCAACACCCAAGGAATACGATGATGGAATTTTTCGCTCTCCCTCAAACAGATATAACTCTTAATCACCTCTTGCGGCACACATAAGATATGAAGATGGAATTCTTTCTCCTGTGGCACTAGAACCAAATTGTACACAATATTAAATAGAGTTAAGGAATATCTAAATAAAGGATTGCGAGTACAGTCCTAACGAAAAGATGTGGTGTAATTAATTAAGATCCTTGATTGTCAATGCTGTTCGAAATATCACTATGACCAAAAGGAAAGATATCTCATCTGTCTCCTATATGCTTAAGATGGAAGTTTCAGTGGGGGTATGTTTAAATTTTCTATGTATCCATTGTATAGCACGATACATAAGTAATCTGATCAAATATCCATGCACTTTTATACACTATAGCACAGGTGAGTATATTTTTCTAAGAATTAAATGAATACAGTATATGATATCCAACTAAAGGCCCTATCAGACGGGAACACTTTTCAGGCAACATCGTGATGTGCGGCAGCATGTTTGCCAACATATCGTAGAAAGTATATCACACTTCTCACAGTGTTGGACAACAAAGCAGACAACCAACAACAGGGAGCATACAATAACAGTTAGAGAGTGAAGAGCGGAACGAAGTAGATGGATATAATTAATCTTGCAATTCTAGCTCTTGGATTGTATGCTATACCACTGTACGAAAAAGAAAAAGAAAAAAGGAAGAGATGGCTATGGACACGGAAATGAAGAAGACGGGAGTTCATAGCCAAAATGTAAACAAACTTACAAATTAAATCAAAGTACAAAACTCACGAATTGCCATTTGCCACTCTATAAAGTACACAATTGGAGTAATTTTCTTTGATACCTAAATAAGTTACGAGGAATGATCCAAAAAGGAGAGCAACCTGCCATATCAAAAGTGAGAATGAAATATAGAGGCTTTTTTAAAACAAAACACCTGTGGAAACAAAGTTCTTCATATAAACAAGCAATAAAACAGGTTATGATTGTCCAGTAGTAGTGTAGCTCCTCAGTGATATCCAATACAATTTCAAGTTAGTTACTGACTATACTCGTGGAATCCACGTTTGGCATGAATAACACATAAAGGACTGATAAATACCCTAAAACAGTTTTTAAAGAATTCAAAAAAGCATTGGCCATGAAGGGATGTAAGAATGTAAAAGCCACGTTGCTTGCCACAACCAACATCACAGTCATTCTGCCTTAAAAAAAACAGCTGCCGCTCAATTAACTGGTCATACTGTCCATATGCAATTATGATGGAATTTATTCACGCTCCTTGTGCAGCTATACAGTTCTCTGAATACCTGACCACAGGCATTTTTCAGGGCTGTTTGTCTATCAATTTGTTGCAAAATATTGTATTTCATGCATAAGTCTCACTCTTCAGGATGTCAATGCTTCTCTTGAAGAAGGCATATATTGTACATACATATTCACATGCCTCATTCCCCCTTGTAATGGGGGTGGCCGAGCTAAGGTACGTGCATTCACCACGATCTACACACACCTCAACCACTCCTCTCAGCTCCTTGGGCATATACTATCTAAAATTATGAAATATAAATACAATAAATATCAAGGGGAAAATATGAATAGATTAGCTGGCCAAGCCAATATAAATGTGGAGGGCTAGAATAAATAGAAAAATACAGATAAGTGTCTCAAGGCTTAACTATAGTCTCTTCTAGATCTGGTTAAAGCTCAAAAAAACATCTCTCAGATAACGAAAAATCAACAGGAGGTTAAGTAATAGAGTAGAAACAATAAGTTTTCTGATTTTCCTATTAATATATACATTATAACCCAAAAAGGAACTGACTGTAGAATACTATATTTATCATAACCAAAAATAAAATACTAAATTTGCATTATTAAATACCCTGTACCTGTACAATCCTTTTAATAATACTTGATTACATTTTCCTCAGTTACAGTCTGTTCTTGATATTTAGCCAATGTGTAAATACCACAATATATATATATATATATATATATATATATATATATATATATATATATATATATATATATATATATATATATATATATATATATATGCCATACTGTATACATTTATATACTGAATTTACTCATTACTTACATTCATCACCCAGAAATACAACAAATATAAAAAATCTAGGCAAACGAAAAATCCTGCCAAGACAAACAGCGAAACCATGAAAACAAGTTTTATTACTTTGTCGTTTTTTATGTACCTGATATACAGTATATATCTAATGCAGTTAAGTAAACAATTTACCACACCATGATATTAAGGTCATTCACCTTAATCATAACATTGTAATATTTTTTTTTTATTAAGATGGAGAGGTATGAAAACTCTCATACTACCAAAACAATATCAAGAGATTAGGATAGGTTAATGACTAACCTAACATAATAATTTATGGGGTTATTAATGATCTGGGAGGAGTTATCTTTACTTCATCCGCAATTGTTTCCTCAAAATAATCCTTTCCTTACTTTAGATGCAATTATCCAGCAGAGAAAATTTATCAGAGAAAGTCTGTATAGCAATGATACCGTCTATACTATCACTAATGGCTGGCAAGACTACACCACAGCACTACTCTTGCCATTAATCACTATATACTATATATAAAGGTTCTCCAACGTTAGTCATTATTTAAATGTCGATTAAAGAGTAACTAGCCATATAATTATAATGTAAATGACACTCATCATCTCCTTAATATGTGTAATAATTACAAATGTGGAACAATATACTGTACTTGGTCAGTTGGTGCAACTTCTATGAAGTTCATTTTATGCACGTGTTGCTAATTTTCTGTTGCAAATCACAAATAATTTTTTTAAATTAATTAACGTTGCTATGTTCACTTAACTTTCGCAAAAGTCTTCATTATTGCTATCGCTGACATTATCATCATTACAATAATACTCTCTCTCTCTCTCTCTCTCTCTCTCTCTCTCTCTCTCTCTCTATATATATATATATATATATATATATATATATATATATATATATATATATATATATATATATATATATATATATATATATATATATATATATATATATATATATATATATATATATATATATATATATATATATATATATATATATATATATATATATATATATATATATATATATATATATATATATATATATATATATATATATATATATATATATTATATATATATATATATATATATATATATATATATATATATATATATATATATATATATATATATTAAGATTTGCTTTATGCACCCGTCATAACTTCAAATTTGAGTTAAGTTTGGTCAAGTTAGTTATGTTTGTCAGGTTAGGTTGGAAGGGGTGCATAAAATGAATTTTTACCTCTCTCTCTCTCTCTCTCTCTCTATATATATATATATATATATATATATATATATATATATATATATATATATATATATATACCCAGGAGGTTGTTGATGCTAACTCAAGTCAAAGTTTTAAGGACAAGTATAAGTATCACAAAGTACAAAAATGGAATCGACCAGGAGACGAGGTGTTACGAGCATAAGGCTCTTTCCCGTGCGCACAATTAGCTAATTACTGTACGATGCATTACTGTACATCCATTTCAACCCAAAGCGTTACTTATGTAAATTATGAGTTGCAAGTCCCAATGTATGCGGAGAAAAAACTAATAATCGTTGATTTACTCCCCCCAAAAAAAAATCTTAAAAAAAAAAAAAATTTTAAGTACGAGGGTTAATCTTGGTACAAGTAAAGATAAGGATAAAAATAATCATTCTTGAGCAGATAGGGCGCTGGGGAGGGGCCGAGGAAAGGGGGCAAAAGATTAAAAGGGGGGGATAAAATAATAAGTGTTAAGGGAACCGCACCCGATTCTAATTCACACGCCCAAGATATCCTCCCTCCTGACGGGACACTTTGCAACTTACCAAGAGGCTGATCCCGACGCCCGATAACTGGTGCTTCTTTATACTTCCTTTTCAGGTTAATTATATCTATTCCTTCGACTAATCACCCAGAAGATTAATTAGTAAGATCAGTACTGCTTAAGAAAACTCCTTGCACCCACCCCCTTCACACTCTATCACGAAACTAAATGTGACGTCACTACTAGCAGGACAAGGTTGCCAGAAGGTATCGATGAAAGAGGACATAGATGATGATCGCTAAATCTCGCTAGATATCGTTTAAATTGGGGAGGGGGAAGACGCCAAAACTAGTGGCTATATAAGGTCAATTATCGCATCTATTTTATGTGCATTAATTGATTAAATTATGCTATAGATAATTGGATGAGCTCTTATGTTACTTTAAATAATATCAATATGCTTTCCATAATTCTTAAATTTGCCTGATATCACAATATTATACATTATACAGTATAGCATTCATAAAAATTGTTACAGCTAATATTTCATAATTAATGCATATATTTTCCATTATTTTGCAGTCAATCATTTACAACTTGCATAAAAGATGTGAGTAATTTATTCACTTCAATGAATTTCTATAATTTTGTTTAAGAAATATGTTGAATAAAAAATATTTATGTAATCTTAATGGAACAATTCGTAATGTTAAGGATGTGTCTAGCTGCTAGGCTCAGTGTTGAGCAGAGTTAGAAGGCTGGAAATTCCCTCTTCATTTTTCCCTCCATTGAAGAGGGAAAAAAGGTGATTCTGTTAAAAGGACTCCAATCAGAATCCCAGTAATGTTACTAGGTCTGAATGCACGTTGGTTGTGGAGCAAGTGAGAGAGACAGGCAGGAAACCAGTGACTTTGATTATGAGAAGATTAGTACTATGTAGTCGCCGTGGCTCAGTCGGTAGCGTCTCCGACTCTGAGGCGTCAGGTCGAGGGTTCGCGCCCCGTCACGGTCTGAGGTTAGCAAAGGCATGCACTCAGCGTAAGGATTACATTTGCCAAAACAAGTCCTTCGCAAGAAGGCAACCGTCCTAGCCCTTGGTTGATAAGGGAGTCCGTGACGTAAACCTGAGACGGATGTATTAGTACTGAGTAAAGGGGAATTCGTGTGCTTTGACTCAGCCATCCCTTATAAGGCGGATTACGTTCCTAGTATATAAACTGACTGATAGCTAAAGCTGGTACATAAATAGTAGCGAAACATCAAGAGAGAGAGAGAGAGAGAGAGAGAGAGGAGAGAGAGAGAGAGAGAGAGAGAGAGAGAGAGAGAGAGAGAGAGAGCAAATTCATCTTCAGACTCTACTTGATATTTTTCCTTTTCTTTACATGTCTCCCATATACTCAATGCACTATGGCAATATTTAATATCTTTCAAAAGATGTAATGAAAGTAAGTTACTGCTATTGCAATAAAATAGAATGAAAGAGAAAAATACACATGTGTTTGTCATAATGCATAATGAATGTAAGTTGTTTTTATTTCAATAACAAATTAAGAGGAAAAAAATCTGCAGTCTTTAAAACGCTAAACGCGCCCATTTAGCGAATTATAACCCGGTATGGCATGCCTGTTTTTCCTATCGTCTTTCTATGTGTACTCAATAGAGGGCGACGCACAAGAAAGAAAACGAGGAAGTAATAGAAAAAAATATTAAGGGCGGTCTATTTTATCCGGTGACAAAAAATTCTCTCTCTCTCTCTCCTCTCTCTCTCTCTCTCTCCTCTCTCTCTCTCTCTCTCTCTCTCTCTCTCTCTCTCTCTCTCTCTCTCTCTCTCTCTCTCTCTCTCTCTCTCCATATTTCACTATGTACCAACTTAGTACAACGAAACTGCATTAATAAGTTATTACTGGTGAGGATAATATGAAATTAATTCCGACTGAAACAATCAATAAAAACTCCATCCTAATCTAGCTCAATCTAAGCTAATTAAAGTAGAGTAACAATACAATAACATCCTTACTAATTTTAAAGGCCATCTTGCATACAATATTATTAATTGTTAAATAATGTGATGCTTGAGAAATAATATTTAATACTATACACAAGACCAGCTGTTTATCTTATCTTTAAACTAGACACTAACAAAAAATTCTTCGTTGAAGAAAACTCTAAACAAATTAGACATTAAATACCATTATGGAAATATCCTGCGTAAAAGATGCCTTGCTGCTAAACATTTCCCATAAGGTCACCATAAAAACCAAGGATATTATTCAGCAACACCCATCACCAGACTCCTTGCACAAGCACCTGGAAAAAATAAAACTAAAAAAAGAAAAAGAAATGAAAGACTGACACTTGAAGGCTCTGTCTTGGAAATGGATGTGCTTTAAAACACCACAAGGTGTGAATTTGAGCGATAGACAGTAATCAATTCTGTAATTACCTAATTATAATTACCTAATTGTGATACGATGAGTATGATAGGGTGGAAGAATAATAATAATAATAATAATAAAAATAATAATAATAATAATAATAATAATAATAATAATAATAATAATAATAATAATAATAATAATAATAATAATAATAATAATAGAAGAAGAAGAAGAAGAAGAAGAAAAGGAAGATATGGCCATTGGATGCGTCTACTGTAGAAAATTTAAAGACAATTGTGCCATAAACCAATATGTACCATTATCATGATGCATATTAAGTAAATATCATATTATTTAATCGTAAAAATTACCATGAAGATATTTGTTAACTAATAGATTGGCTTTATCAAAAAATACTAAAAAAAAAATATTCCACGCTAGCTTTTGCGAGCGAGATACACGCCCCCAGCAATTGACAAGAGAGGGAGGTACCTATTATCATAAACACAAAAATTGTGAGAATGTCTCTAAGCATTGAAATTCAGTTAAAAAGACCAAGCAGAATTTATTATGAAGGCGTAAGTATATTTTATACCCATACATTTGTCTGTTTTCGCTCCCGAATAAAAGTGGATAACGATTTTTTGTATAACTACCACTTAAGGTAACAACACTCGATTTTTTGTATTTTTTTCCACTAACATTAGGCAAATTCTTACCTGTAGAGCTTAATTTGATACCTCTATCTCAAGTGTGTAAAGTTAATTAAGGTTAGAGGAACAGGTATTGCCTTTGTATGTTACAAACTTGTGCTTTCCACACACTGACACCAACTAATTTGATTACCTAATTCAGGGTTGTATCGAGTTGGAGTGCAGATATGTGGGTCGCCTTTGGTAAAAATTGCCGACATTTGCTGTGTAGATTTGGCTAGTATAATATTTGTGACATAGCAAAACCTCAGTAATGTGAGTGAAAACTGTTCATTTAGACATTCACACCATAACTAATATCATACGTGTAATGTACGAGACTAAGTCTTATAATTAATCTATTTGTGTTTATTTTGAATGATCATTTCCTAATTTTTCAAACTTATTTTACAGACGTTTATACTATAATGAAAGAAAACTGCATTCATATTCAACTATCATAGGATCAAACCATTTTTGGTGTTTAAGTAGATACCAGCCTCAGCCTGTTTATGTTAATTGGGTATTTGTTTACATAATTTCAGTTGAAAGTCTAACTTTGAGGATTTTTTTTTTATGCTTAAGCTCCACCTTTGTCTTCATATTTTAATGAACTAAAGTTACAACAGATATTCAATATTGCAGCCTGGTAAGAGGTTTTTCCGTCACTAAGTGAAGTGAAACAGATTTGCATAACTTGCTCTATTAAGGCTTAATACACATTTCAATTTTAAACAGTTGCGTAATGAAGATTATTGTTAAGGTAATGAACAAGTTGACTCTATATATCTTTTTCCAAAGGAAGCCACTGATAGTTGTGAATTATATTTAAGCTGTTCAGCATGAGAATATGTAAAAAGCTTAAGAATCACCTTTCAGGATATTGTTAGTGGAGTGTTATTATTAGACAGCAAATCAGAGGCTAGACACGATGGTATTACTCTGTCCATGGAAGGTGTTGCAAGCTTGCAGCTCTCTCCTAAAAGTGCTGGTCTCATCGAGTCCATTGTAAACTCATCAAAGGTAAACATAAATACTGAATTTACTTTTAAACTTGTAGACCTCAGTTCATGTCTGCATATCTCAAATCATTTTTGCCAATATAAACTGTTTTGCATTTTGATTAATAACCACTATATAAAATGTTGCTTTTCCTAATTTTAGATGTATAGATTTGATAGATAAGGGAGTACTGTATTCTGATAATGTGCTTTTTATTTCTAAATGTTATACTGTATATCTGACGCTGTATTACATCTGAAATCAGAAACCTTCGATAGCTGTTTAATTTTTGGTTGCACTGTTGAAAGGAAAGCTTTTGTATAAGATACCAGATCATAAAAATTGCTTTTTATTTATAATTTTTTTACTCTTACCATTCTTTTTAACTATGTCCCGATAGGTTTCAATTTGCTCTTTCAGTTGAAGGCACAAAATGAAATAAAGTTGAAACTAGTGACATTCCGAGAAAAATAATTTAACTGAGTAAAACTCAATATTGCATCTCTTGATATATACTCAGAACTTGGAACATTATCATTGTAACTTGTTAATATTTACACTCAAGGAATATTCTGTTTATTTCAGAATACCCTATTGTACTCTTTCTATTTGTGAATTATGTATCATTAGCTTTCGCTGATATGTATTGTAACATTGGTGTATAAGCTGCAGCAGGGTAGACCCAGGTTTTTCCCAGGAAATAATTTTTCAGACTTTTTTTTTCCACATGATAACTTTTTATTCCTGGTGATTTCTTATTCCAGCTCTGGAAAAATATGTGTCACAAAAATAATTAATTTCTTTTCAGCCCATTTCCTTGGTTAGCAGCTCGATAGAAATTTCGAAATCTGGTAAGATTCCTTCAGGACAGACAGAAATACCTTTTGAAATGCCTCTAAAAGCTAAAGGAAGTAAAACTCTGTATGAGACATATCATGGTGTATATGTGACTGTCCAATATTCCTTAAGATGTGATATAAGACGTAGTCTTCTCGCGAAAGATGTAACTAAAGCACAAGAGTTCATTGTTGAACATAAAGTAAGTACTGCATTACTGAAAATATTTTTCGTTTTTTTATCTTCTCTTTATGACTATTCTTTACAGTACTGTATATCTAAACAACCAAAAAATTTATACTAATCCAGCTCAACCTAACCTAAGCTGTGACAGTACAATGATATCCATGTAATTTAAAAAATCCTGCTCATACAGTTGTTATTAAATTTATCCCCTCTTTTCCCAGCCAGACCTAACAGTTACCATACCAAGAAAACCTGTTACTTTTGAAATAAGGCCAGAAACTTTACAAAATGTTCGAGATCGTGCACGCATTCCACATTTTATTGTAAGAGGTCACCTGGATTCAGACGTATTTAGCCTCTCAAAGGCATTAACAGGAGAAGTAAGTACAATCTTCATGTTTAATTTGCACAATGATGCCATATCGTGCTGAACCCCACAGGGTGGTCACAGCTTAACTAGAAAAATAATGTAACTGAACTCCATAATACCTCACACTCTCTTAACCCTTTTATCAGCTGGGTTTGGCCAATAAAATAATGAAGTAAGGGAATGATTTCCAATGCTGTTCCGCTATAATTTTTGATGCTTGTAATGGCATACAAGGAGTGTGAAATTCTTTCTCCTTCACCACCATTTATAAGTATGCATACTATGAAATTCAGTGTGTTGACATCTTAGTGATCCATCAGTAATATAATTTAATTTTTATAATGAGATACCAAATGCTAACTGGCAGCTATAATACTTCTCTGCAGCAAGGGAACTTTTGGATCAGTAAAAATGTTTCATCAAAACTGTTCTAATAAATAATGTGATGGTAAAATTATTCCTTACACTTAAAATAGTATACTTCCATTGGCATAATTACGTTGTATAATTCTAAGATTCTCATCCCTTCTTTATTTTCTGCCATGCACTAATGAATATGAATTTTCCTTATAGAAAGTTTTTCTCTGTTAGGTTGATTATATGGTGGAAGTAGAAATATACTAGATACAGGAGTGATCTTAAGTGAACTAAAATTGAATTCTGCAGGGCTTCATCTTGTTTTGCCTATCTTCATCCCTTTAGTTATCTGTTATGTGGCAAGAAAAAATTAATAAATGCCAATTCTAAGAACAGTAGCACATTATTATCTTTTCTTATATTTTATTTGCAGCTGACAGTCTGTGAGTGTGAAAGAGGAATAAACAGCATCGAATTGCAACTCGTTCGTGTTGAAACCTGTGGCTCAGCTGAGATTAATACCAAAGAAGGTCAGTTGTGACTATTATATAAGACATTCGCACATGATGATTTTTATGTGAATATTCTTTCAAGTGTATATGTTGTCTCTTTTACTAAATCCGTCGAATTGTTCTTTCAAACAAGATGATAAATCTTACTAAGCTCAAGTTAGAACTAGATGAATGAAGAGTAACATTCATCACTTATCCTATTAATTTCTGTCACGTGTTTCGCAGTAAGAAAACATTTGTAGGAATAGCAGGCCCTGCACCCTTATCGTATTTAGTCATCTACTACGATGTGCATGGAATACAAGAATTTCTCCCAACCTTCCAGAATATATCTCTTAATTTGCTTTCAGTATTACTTAGGAAAGTGAAATGCATTCTTCTCCACCACTAATAATTTTATTATTCCATAGAGAATGCCATATTCCACTGGCTAAAAGAGTAGCCACACTTGTAAGAGAAGAATTTGTGATAGCAATTGTAAACATAGCTTGATCATACTTTGCCTCCTCTATTATTTAGTTTCTAGTAAGAAAAATAATCATGAAGTGGGTAGTTGACTGATTTCATGTCCTAATGTCGTTTCCTCTTATGACGTACTGCAAATATTTGTTGAATTACATTTCCCCAACACTTTTTTTGAATCTTTGTGGCAAGCAAAATTTTTCAAGTAGAAGTATTTATAATGGCATTTACTTATAAGTTAAATATTCTAGTTACTACTGTGGAATATTTTTTATTATTATTTTAGAATATCTCATTGAAATTAGAAGGTTTGAAACAGCTAGATAAGTAAGTAATTTTGTTAGATATTAAGATTAACGCTTTTATATCGAAGTACCTGTATCTAACATCTTCATGAATCAATTTCTTTACAGCTTCTGAGATTCAAAATATTCAAATTGGTGATGGCGATGTTTGCAGAGGAATCTCCATCCCTGTTTATATGATATTTCCTCGTTTATTTACATGCATCACGACATGTGCTCCAAATTTCAAACTTGGTGAGTTGCTTTTTGATGTGGCTTTATCATTAAAACTGATTTATCTCTTATCATTTATACTGCCTTCTCCAACTAGTCAAAAGGGTTGATACAAACAAGGTTAGAAAAAAATTGAAAATTCACAGAAATAATCTCATACATCCCTATCTTTATAAACATGCACCAAAATCCCAATTAAATAAGCCAGTGCTCTCCAGTGAACAAGATTAAGCGATTGGTAAATTTCAGAGCCGGGTGTCTGTTTATTGCAGTTTATCCTATCTCTGTCTCTGATGCATATACCATGTCTGATTATTTCTTGACTTTAACATGTAGGGAGATCAGAGGAATCACAGTTAAGTCTGTTAAACCCAGAATTATAATGTACAATGAAAGCTGAGAATAGGAATATAGTATCGTAACAGGTATATGAATTAATTATGTGTGAGAGCCTGATGCGTATAGTACCACCTCTGATATTCCATTCCTATTTTTCCTGTCGAGCTGTCATTGGCTAGAATATGATATGCTCCATCCCTCTCCACGTCCTTGACAGTGCTCAATAAAGTTTGTACCTTTACACTATAGAACAACACAGGCTGCAAAACGGGTCTTCAGATTAGTTTTTATACACTCAAGCACTGCTATGACTTGTCGATGTTAGTGGATATTGTCTTGCAGCGAGGTAAATGCTTATAGGGAAAAATATAAAAATATATAACTATTTTTAGTTGATGTAGATATGACAGGACTAAAACTAATATTTTTCTGAAGTGAATTAATTGCAGATGGCTTAGACTTTTTGAATAACCTGTTAGATAATGAATTTGATATGAAAGTAGACAAGTTTTAAATGGGAGAGGTGTAGAAATTAGACCATATGTGGTCGAGACATGACGAAAAAGAGAAAAAACACGAGTGAATGCAAAGTGAGTACAGTATATTTATATGGAATGAGGTATAGAAATCACAACCATTGCCTTTGTGGGGAATATTTCACTCTTATTTCTTTTAAAATAATTAGTTCTAATTATTTTATTGTCATGTAGTAAAACACTGCACACAAGTAGTGTTTAAATTAAATGTATAAAATGCAATGAAATTAAGTGTATTTCTTTGCTGTATGTTGCATTTTAAATTCTTTCTTCCAGAATTTGAGCTCAACATTGTAATCATCTTTGACAATGATCATCTAGTTGTGGAGACTTTCCCAATCAAACTAACAAGAAATTCTGTTGGGTAATGTAATGTAATTTAAAAGTTTGTGATATCCCATATATATATATATATATATATATATATATATAAAACCCTATTTGCTGTGTTATCGTCAAACTGTGAATTTTTTTAAAACATTTTTAAAGTAACTATTCTAGCATATTAGATATGTGAAAATCATTGTTTATATTCATATTCTTCATCGCATTCATAGTGCAAAATTTTATAGACAAACTCTTTCTTATAAAGATTAATATATTTGAGTTGATTAAAATTTATTATCAAAGAGCCAAATACTTTTTCACAAGAAACATACACTTGCTTGGAGGAACTGGCCGTGCTGTGATATGATATTCTCAAGTTTTCATGAATTAGCGTATTGTTAATATTATATCATTGTGATTATACATACTTGAAAAATTTATTTGCAACTACAGTACATACATTAGCCATTCTCCCCCTGATAAGGGGAAGTGGCCGAGTCTAAGCAATATATCTTTACTCTTTGCAGGCAACTATAACCAGTTAATGTAAGTTTGAGAGGAAAGTGCTTACAGTTACATTCCTATGATAAGCAGAATTTTATCTTCTCTAATACGTGCTTGGTATAATGCTTGCATGAACTAGGGACCAGCAATGTGAGTTCTGCTGATGTTCTACATGTTGCATAATAGTGTATCATTAATATCACAATATCATTATGATATATATAAAATAAAGAAAGAGTATCTGTGGATACTAAATTTGGGTATAGCATCAGAGAAAACTGCAAATTTGTACAGGTCTCAAATATCCCCATTGAAGTGCTTAGATCTCTTCGCCAGAAATAATTTCTTGAAGACTTGGTATGTAAGCCTTTGAAAGCCATAGGCCTCAACTGCTAAGCAGATAGTAAAACACTGATGACAAAACTGTCTTGGAAAAGACGATGGTTCAGAAGCTCGGCTTCCATAAGGGCCAGAATATCATTTTCCATAAGTAAATCACCAACAACTAGTTTAAGTCATACTATTCCTTGGTGCTTGTCCAAGGAATCTGGCAAAGTAGAACACATAGATTATATCTAGATACTTAATATATGAGTAGCATCATAATACGTAATTCTAATTACTCTGTTACCTGTAAGACTTTTAAAGTTTTTATATTTGCAGAGGTTTTCTTTTCTAGAATTCCTATGTAGCTGAAATGCTTAAATAATTTAAGCTGATATTTTAGATAGTGGGTGAGTAGCTCTCTTACCTACTCTCTCATTTTCTTGTTAGTTAGTAACTGGTCTTCCGGTTGCGTGTTATATTG
>JAXCGZ010000259.1:27500-47500 GCA_037179515.1 Halocaridina rubra
CTGACAGTCATATTTCTCCTAAAATTTCTCATAATAAAGAATCAACTGGATAATAAGAAATGGATGCTTACCAGGCTTTGGTGTAGGGTTTGCCAAATGATAAGCATAAATGACGTTATCCATACACGATGTGTATAACACATTCTGGTTAGGAGACAAGGACATGCAGGTGAAACCACGATGAGAGGACTTGCCATAGTGCTCTAATACATTCTGACACTGAGGATCTCGTCTCCCACCAGAATGGGTTTTGCGTAAATCCCATAACTTGATAAGCCTGGAAAACAGTTCAATAAACATACATAAACATTATATATGAAAAAAATTCAATTTGACACCATATCCTGCTGAAGTCAACAAAGAAGCCACTAATGAATAAAAAAAGGATCTGTAGCAGGGCTCCATCACACAATGTCCATCCCCACTCCTATCAGCTGTGCTGAGGCAAGAAGAAAAATTTTAGGGAGGATGGGATTGCTAGCCCTACACTTGCTTATCCCTCTTAGTTGACTATCATGGCTCATCGAGTGAGTTACTCCTTCTCAAAGCACCATGCCTTATGGTTAACATCAAAGTAGAAAATTAAATTATAATAAATAATATCTAGGAAGTTAAAATGGTAACATAACTTCATTAGAGAACAGGAAAAGTAATACTGTACTACATTCAGACTTCTGCTACGTTTCCTGCTTTTCTCACACTTAAAACTAGCTGTAAATTGTAAAGCCAAGAATTTCCTCATTTACTTGAATCAGTCCATTAGGAGCTAGTGTAGTTCACTAAGGCTTAAACACATTTCACCACTAACATCACTAGCTTATATTTCTGTTTTCTGGACTTCAAGGCTCTCCCTAATCAAAGTCTCAATGAACCAGATCCTGCAATTACATTTTCATTATTTTGGTAAATTCCTGTTGGACAACAGCTAAACTTTCCTAATAATTTATTTTATCAATATCAGTATACACCTTTTCCTAACGTCCAAACCAAGTAAGCAATCAGCTTTCAATTTCTATATATCACTTCCACTTCACCTATATTCTTAAACTTTGTATCATTCAGTATACAATTAACCCATATGACTACGTATATCTTTCTAAGAGACTACTTCTCTCCTGCACTTTAACTATTTCTCCAATCAGCAATCAATGCTCAAGATGAATAACATTGCTTTTATCCTATAGCTACTTCCCTTAACAAATTCAATCTCAAATGCCTTTGTAACATATCAAACCTTCTGTGCCCTCATTTTTTGTTTAGCAAGCAGCATATAATATTTGTATTTGCAACCAATCAGATCTTACTTGGAGATACTGTACTCGACTCAGAAATAAAGCATATTCTGTTTATACTGCAGCTGAGAAAATATAATGCTAGTGTTGAAGAAACCTTCTGATGTACATCTACATCACAAGTTGTAGTCCACTTTTAAAATTGCTTTATTTGATATGGACTTATGTGTGCCACCATTACTTAAACTTGACGGGCCCCTTACTCACTTCCCAAAGAGAAGACAGGCACTTTATCTGATGTGACATGAGTGTTTTTATTACTCAAATTTGCTATTCTGATCCTAACTTGAAATCTCTAATATTTCGATTCCGTGATGTTAAATGTCTTGCTTGACTTGGATGCTTAAAGTGGTAATGATCCTAATGGATATTTTCGTTTTTAAATAGTTTTCATCTACATGTACCGAAACTGTAAGCGACATATCAAAAATTGATTAGCCTGAATTGTCTTTGCTCTTGTCAAGGACTGTTAGTGACTGCTCTCCTTAAGGGTCTCATTAAGAGTGCATAACTCACTGATATTCACCTAATGAGGTTAATTCCTATTTCATTTATAGTTTGAGCGATTGCTGGTAAAGAACCACTACAATTATGCTTTGCACACTGAACTTTTCTGAATCAGCAATTTAATTTTCGTAAAGATCTGGTTACTTGTGATGTGCTTCACACAATATCTGCAGATATGCAAAAAGCAACAGACTTTATTCAAGAGGCACACATAATGGACTTGACTTAAGTGCTGGCATTGATCATCTTCATCATGAGGCTCTCATTGATCATCTTCATCTCATTTTTATATTAAGAAACAAGGATGTTGACGGAACTCATTTTAATATGATTGTGCAGTTTTTATGTTAAACATATAAAAACACCTAAAGTGTCTTAATATGCAGAAAACAAACAATAACAAAATTTCCTATTAAATACATACCCATCAGAAGCACCACAGGAAAGGAGAACGTGCTGTTGTTGAAACAGAACCCCAGTCACACTGTTGCTAGCCACTGACATGCATTGAGATGCTTTACGGATGCTTGGCGACGCGGATGATCTGGTTGCTGAAAGAATAAGCAATTTATCAGAAAAAGTATAGGTTACATTACAATGTACGTTGCAAGCATAATAGATTAAATTCCATAAGCAATACTGGTATCTTTTTTTATTCAGTTGTGGCCACCCTACTGGCTTTGGTGGGATGTGGTGTTGAGAAGTAAAAAGGGAAAAAAGGTATCTGAACATGTAAATGCAATAATATCTATTATTCATGTTAGAACATTGAGTAATGAGTATCCTCTACAATAAAGCCCAAGAACATATGTTTGATATATGCATTACTTTTGTATAGTACATGCAAAACACTAGCCTAAGAGACAGGAACCGACTAACACAACTTACAATGCAACTGAAACTTCACAATAAGCTATTCAAGAGAACCAAGAAAAAAAAAGAGCTACAATCCAAATCATCAAAGATAAACACTTGAAAACCATAAAATTCTTTAGAAGTGCAACTTGGGTCAGAAAGAAATAAAGCAGAAACTACATGCTATCCCTGGTGAAAGGGTAAAATGAATACCACATCCATCTTCCTCTGAATATCATGATGTTCACCAATAAAAAGGAGACGAATGTCATTCCATCTCTCCCTTAATTTTTATTGCCACAAAATAATTGGAAGAGGAGAGGATGGGCAGGGTAAGTTAAAGGTCTGCAATTTTTGAGTCAGGGTATGGTTTCGCTGCTGTCTTTTTTAAATGATCCATCAAATTGAACAGGAGATAACGGTCATGCAGGAATTTTAATTATAGCACTCTATTTTTTTCATACTGCACTTTTATAGCTGCTGAGTAAATACTGCTCTGTTACCAAATAAGCTGGTGCATCCAGCTTCAAGTTAGCGATATTTCTGCAAAGACTGGGATCACACAAAAACTGATGGATGCTACAGTAATTATCTAAAAAACTATTCTCTTCCTTTGCCTTATTTCAAAGAAGAAGTACAACATAGTACACACCTCACAAAACATAAATTTTGACAATAACTATAGAGAAGAGAGAGAGGTTTAGCAACCTTGGAAATCTATTACTATGTTTCTTATTAGTTTGCCAATATTGTAATTTAAACTACCAAAGAATAATTTATTGTCACTGTATTCTTAATAAAATAAATTAAAATTTTCTTTTCAAATCCGACACCTCATTACTATAACTATCAAGTATACTTTAATTACAAAAACATAATTTTAGAAGAAAAAAATCAATATATTCTGCCAATCCTTGCCTCTCATGACAATTATTGTCTGCCAGCCATAAAAAAAATCTAGAAGTTTGGTATGCTAGACTTTCCTATCTATTATAGGTGATTTCAATTATATGCATGGATTAAAAATAAGGAATCATTATGCCCCACCACAAATCTCTATATTCTCAGATTCAAATATATATACAGGTACTCCAATCATGACTTATTCTGTAAGCCTAGATTCCTGTAGTTAGAAGTGTCTCAGTAAAAATATAAAAAAATAATGACACTTACTTTGGTTGTGATGTGCAGGAGCTATGTGATCAGCACGGTGATGAGGTTTACATCTCTTATCCCAAATGATAATAGAATTATCTCGGCTACCAGTTGAAATAACACCTGTTAGCAATATGCATAAATCCATTAGGTATTGCATAAAATGCTTTTCGAATTACATAATCATCTGCCAAATTGCCCTTTATTTCAATGGCTAGATTTGTATTTCATGAAAAAACACAGAAAATAATAATGTGTCACTTCTGTTAAGCAGACACCAGAGATGAAGCTGAATATATCAAGATTCTGAATTCTTTCCTTATACTCACAAGGATCATAAGGATTGACATGAACTGTTTTGACAGAACGAGAATGTCCTTCCAGTATTTGAATGGGATGGAGGCTTCCATCTTCTCTAACACTCAAAATAATGGATGTCTCATCTCCGGATGCAGTGACAAATTCTGAGAAGCCTGGAATCCAGCAAACTTCGTAAACAGCACTGGAGTGAATCTGACTGCCTGTAACGGAAGAGTGTTTTACTTCTTATGGCTCGTCGCAAAATTTCAAGACAGACTCAATAGATATTCATAAACACTGAGAAAATATATATTTTACTAAGATAAATTTTCATACATCATCATATTTGTTCAAGAAAGTCGAAAGTAAGAGTAGGCAGTCTTAAGCAATATTTATCCAATTAAAATTGGTCAAAATGAGGCAAAATAATAGGGAATCTGCAATGTTGAAGAATTCCAAGCTGAAAAGTAGTTGATGATCTATATAAATTCTTGGTTCTTTTAAAAGCCACTGCTTTCATCCTCAGAAGTGTATTGTCAAATATTTTGTAAGCAAGAGCTGTGGATGTTGAAAGTGCAGAATACTTATAAATAATTTCAAATACTCTCTGGATTTTTGGCATTCATGTAAAACTGTTATGATCATTCAGTGTCAACATAAAACCACACATGCAAAATATTCATTTATGAAAATACAGTTCAAAGTCCCACCTTGATTTGCCAGAAGATTATTTCTAAGCCTTGTGTCGCAAAGGGTTATTTTCCCATCTTCCTTTGCCAGTAATAGGAAATGACCATATTTTTCTCCTACTCCAAATTTACAGGCATAGACAGGTGCGTCTGCCAAAAACTGTCCGTTGCCTTCATGTAAATCTGTATCAACTGTATCGTACTCATCTTCTTGATAGCAACGAAAACTTCTGGCAAACAAACTTTTCTGCGCTAATTTCTTTTGTCTATCATCTGTAATGTACAAAGTCAAGATTTTAGTTTTCAGTTCAGAACAAAGTTTATAAATATGAGGTTGAGATCAGTTTGAATTGCAAGATGCTATTTACACTACCCAAATCTTTATGTCAACAAAATATACTAGATACAAGATCCAAAAATTAAATATGTGAAAAAAAGAATTAAAACACATCTCTAGTACATCAATAAAATACAAGCCAGTGAGACTATTGCTATTTGATTACTTTCTTAAGATTACTTTATAAAGAATAAGTTAAAGGGAATTATAAAAGGAAATACATCTCGAAGGAATGTATGGGAACTGCTCTGAGGAGCAACAAAACCAGTGCCTTACAACTTTTAGAGGTAAATTTTTAGAAGAGGGGATCAATAAGTGTAAAAAAAAAAAAAAAAAAATTGGTGCGCCCTAAGCTAACCTAACCTCACCTCACCTAGGGGATCGCGTCCTCCCTAGCTGGGGGCTTCATATTCCAGCGATCCCTTCTTCTAAAATATTACCCTTCTAGTATGTCATAAAATCATATAAATTTTTCACGACTTAAAAACACTATACAGCGGAAAAATTAGTCAAACAGCATATTAAGCATTTTTAAATCTAGTTCTATATATCTGCTACGAAAATTATGGTTACTAATTCCACAATGACATGTGGATCCAAGAGATAGTGGCATCTGTAATCTCCAGAGCACAGACAACTTACTAGTGTTTATACTTGAATAGAAAAGTTCTTTAACGACATGACATTTATCACTGAAGAACATTTCCTCAAAGCAATATCCCTCAATATTTTCTTAACTTGTTCCAATTAATGCAAGACACGATGCTTGTTTCTTTGCTTGGTCAGGTCATACGAATTCCCTAGCGGTTAAACTCTATTACAGTCACAAGTAAAATGTAAACATCCGTATCTCGCGGGAAGCTTTCCTATTGGATCCTTCTTCTTTGCTATTTATATAGGATAGAGAGGTCTCCCGACCCTTTTGAAATTTATCCATTTATTATAAATTAACTCACTAATACATTGGGTAATCAATATTTTTTTTCTTGTCACAAAATAAATAACAGAGACGACAAGGATATCTAAGGGTAGCACTTTGTTTTTGAAAGTTCGACTCCAACAGAAAACAATATCCAAAACAAGAAACATAACCCAAATTCAGAGCCATTTTGCAATCTAACCTAATTCCCGTAGTGTAATTTTACATAAATGCCTATAGGAGCAATATTGCTATATAGTAGGTAAATTTATTTTGCCAACACAACAAATACTACGTTTTAGAATTAGTAGACAGATAACCAAATAGTCCTGTAGGAAGAACATGGTATTAAGAGAGAGAGAGAGAGAGAGAGAGAGAGAGAGAGAGAGAGAGAGAGAGAGAGAGAGAGAGAGAGAGAGGAGAGAGAGAGAGAGAGAGAGAGAGAGAGAGATTCTAAGAATTATTTTTTATTTTGCCAAGGAATAAGTCGCGGACGCTACAATTTTGCCACGGAGACTACTTAAGCTTTATTTCATTTAGTGAATTCCAATTATCAAGCATTCTTACTATAAAAAATATTTCCATGCATCCTGCAAAGACATTTTCTCTCTCCTTATCCACTCTGTCAAAATCATGTAGGAGTTGAAAGACCTTTACCTTATCACCAATTTTTTTTTCATCGTTTCCTGTATTTGAGATTTTGCATCCCCGTCACCAGTTTCGTAGCATGTTTCTGAAGTATCCCTAATTAGATAATATAGTTTCTGAAGTGTGGATTTCAGAAGTTCTGTATATTAAAACGTAGGTTACACATAAGACATTTAAATATTTATGAGCATTTCTTCATTCATATTCCTAAAGGTCACCCTGATATTTGCTTTGAAAGTATACAATATCAAGAAAAATGATTCATCTTCTTTCCTTGACCCTCCTTGGTTCAAGGACATATTGGTATAATACGTTTCCTTGCTTACTATCTACGAATCCTGCCTTAAAAGAATCCTCTTCACAGTGTGGATCAATACTATTCCAGCCTATTTATCTGATGATAAAATTCCAATAATTAATATCCTACACTTTCTATCATGAGCAATCTTTGTAAGTTACTATCTTCTTCTACTTCTTCTTCTTCGTCTACATCTTTTCCCACTTTTATGTGGAGTCGATGTTTCTGGCCAGTGTTCTCCATATTTTTCTGTCCCATACCTCATCACCCAAAAAACCCTTAGACCTCAGGTCGTCATTGATGCAATCCATCCACCTACGCTTTGGTCTCCCCCTCCTTCTCCCACCCTGTATATCCATTTCCATCACCCTCCTCCCAACATACTGCTCATCCCTCCCAACGACATGACCATACCATCTTAGTCTACTTTCTTGTACCTTATGACTTCTTATATACCCGATCTCTAGTCTCGTTTGAATTCATGGTGGGTTATGTATCCCATCCGTTATGATGCTCTCTGAATCCGTATTTGTTTGAGCGACAATAAATTCCTTGACATCACTCCTTATAGAATATTTATTTCATCAACCAAGAGTTTTCCACTTATAAGTAAAACTATCTATCTGTATGTCTCAGATCTCTCAGTTCTCGTTATTGTGAGACACTAATGAAAAACTGCAACACCATATTTTTCTTATTTTAATGTTATTTCTATAATTGTTATTATATATGTCTTAGCCCACTCGTCCTATTCTTAAATTCTACTGTTTCGCCAATCTGTTTTATCAGCATGTCTCTACGTTATCGTACATTAAGATATGATAAAAATATTTCATCTATTATCCAGTTTCAGCAATCATGTGAAAATGATCAATCCCTGTATGATTCATCTTGGCGCAAGAGCCGAGTGACAAATTAAAGTTATCCTCTCTCTCTCTCCTCTCTCTCTCTCTCTCTCTCTCTCTCTCTATCTATCTATCTATCTATCTATCTATCTATCTATCTATTTATTTATTTATCTATCTATCTATTATTCTATCTATCTATCTATCTATCACGCAAAAACTAGCAGTAGTTTATTAGTTTTAAATTAAAAACAAGTAAAATCTATGAAACTTACATTCCAACTCACAATGATAAACAAAAATAGCTTTGAAATAGTATCATTACATTTACGTAATGAAGGCATTAGATATATATTTACAGTATTGTTTTTCTAGCGTTTAACGTCAGATTTACCTGATATCAGTATAAATTTTATCTTATCTATCATGTATTTGAGTATATCAGGGAGTAATCTCGAGAGTGTAATCATATTACGCGAGTAGCGTTCTGTGTCAGAGGATTCTGTATTAACATAGTTTCACTCCATATACAGGATTATAGCAGTAAGAATTACATTTCAGATATACAATAGAATAAGGTAAAAGTTTTCTTCATCCAATATGAAAAATAATATATATATATATATATATATATATATATATATATATATATATATATATATATCTATATATATATATATATATATATATATATATATATATATATATATATATATATATATATATATATATATATGCATGAATATTTGAATGTATGTACGTATGTGCTGTGTGATTCATGTTTTCATATATAATTATGTGCTGAGTTGATCATGATATATATATATATATATAATATATATATATATATATATATATATATATATATATATATATATATATATATATATATATATATATATATATAATATATATAAAACTATGATTTAAATTAAATTAAATGCGAAAATAAGCCACGGGAGAAGTTAGGAATTTGGGGTTAAATTGTACAGTGACACAGGTATAGTAAGTTCCTTGCCAGCTCTGGTAATCATCAGAGAGCTTTCTCGTTTCTGTCATACCTTGAGTTTTGCATACGGTGGAAATGTATGCATACTGATGGGTTGTCAAGTGTGTAGTAGGTTTGAATCTCGGTTAAGGGCAATTATGAAATTCATATTTTTACCTATGATGATAATGTGTTTCTGTGATCATTGCAAATGCCTGTATAACAAGGAGTTGCATTACATCTGAAAATAAGCTATGAAGTTTTTTTTTTATGATTGTGACACCAGGACGGGCCAAAAAAAAAAAAAAATGGGAAGAGATCGCATAATGAACTGAAATATACAGTAGACCCTTCTGTATATTCTACTGAGTAGATTGTATTCATTGCCTTCTCTAGTTTGATGCATACTAATTACCCATTAAGTGTCATTTAGGTTTGAATCTTAGTCATTAGCAGTATATGTTTTAAGTTTTTTTTACATAAAATAATGTGTTTATTTGACCACTGTAGGTGCCAATACTACAATAAAATATCAAGTGAAAAGAAATTGAGAAAATGGTCGGAAACAGACGATCAAAACAACAAAAATATTAAATAAACTGTGTTCATTAGCAATTCCATGAAAATTAATGCCGACCTTAAAATGTGCCAAAGTAAAACACGAATCGATTTATTCAGTATCCAAGATGGCAGTCCATGAACTCTGGTCTTGGCTCACTCACTAATGGGTGTCATTTTTATTTATTTATTTATTTATTTATTTACATTTTAATTGCTACTATTAGTCCTCATTTTTCGATGGACACAGATGGCTTGAAGCCGTGGGCTCGAACGAAGGTCCATCACTCTGGAGTCGAGCACTCTACCAGTTACTCTATGGCGGTTCCCAAAATATTTGCCTATTTGATGGGAGAGGAGGGTCTACTAAAACGACAGCAATAGTCTGCTTTCAAGGCATAAAATTTCAGTCCGTAGTTACGCAATATATTGCCCAATAAATTCTCTCGTTTGTTGTATTCCATTATCTCAAAGAGCTGCATTTTTTTTTTTTTTGGCCACGAATGGAAAAAATAAGATCGCCCTTTCACTTTCAAGTCTATCTCCTTCAATGGAAGCAACGATCCAGATGCGACAGTGTGATACAGACGTAAGAATTGGTGCTGACTTGGGAAAATCTTGAAAAAAAAAGAATATATTGAATTACTATATTCTAATTGAACAGTTATATTGATATAATATTTTCTCTCAATATAAAGTATGCTGAACTCCTAGAAATCACAGTAAATTTGGATATTTCAGACTCGAACATCAGACCAACTGTCGTAATACACTTGTTATGGTTATCAAAGGAAACAGTTGTTAAAGTATAATACTCTAATTTTACAAGTTAGTTAGATTTATATATAATTTTAAATGTAGTAATAGCTCTCAATAGCTCCAGAAAAAAAATATATAAATAGCGGAGTGCTCCTAAGTAGAGATAGAAACACAGAGAGTACTTATCAGCAACGATGCTAGGGGCTCGTAGTCCGAAACTCTTGTACCGCACGTTAAAACAGTTGCCAGCTCTGTTATACCTCTAGTATACGGTACAGTCTTGAGCAGTGAAAAAGTGTTGAGTGTTGAAACTGAGCATAAGCATACAAAACTCTTAGTGGTTAATTATAACTTGTGGCAATAGCCGTTGTGTCTCTCTGGTGCCTTTGATATCAGAATTCCGACGTAAGTATATATGTACGAGTGACGTAGTGATAATGATGCAGTCTGCCACATCGCACTGTTGTGTAAGGATGGATGTCCATTTTCCTTCAGCGTCGAGATATATTTTGTTCCATAGTTCAGATTTATTTCTTATTTATTTATTGATCTATATATGCAGTTATTGATTTATATATTTTTTTGTTTTGGGCCTACAATACTCTTTAGAATGCATCCAAGGAACTTCCAGGAGTGGGAGATACTATGCATATATAAATAAAAAAATAAATTGTGGTAATTTTTTCTTACCCCTCCCTCAGCCTTCTGGTAAATGGGTACTATACCCGTGTATAAAAATATCAGCGAGTCCTTGAATCGGTACTTACATAAGAATCCGCCTGTGTATACACCCACCCAGATGGTCATGTTAAAAACATGCACATTATTATTATTATCATTATTATTATTATTATTATTATTATTATTATTATTATTATTTTATTATTATTATTATTATTATTATTATTATTATTATTATTATTATTATTATTATTATTATTATTATTATTATTATTATTATTATTATTATTATTATTATTATTATTATTATTATTATTATTATTATTATTATTATTATTATTATTATTATTATTATTTATAGGATCAATCCGTAAACAGTTACCTGTCGTCATTTGTAGGTGCTCAATATGGGATTGAGGCAAAAGGCATGTGCCTAATTTGACCTAGGAATATTCAAATTTAGGTTAGGTTAAAGTTTCGTTAACATATCCTAACCTAACCCAATTGAACAATAATTCCCGACCGGAAGTGCTTTCATTTGGGATAAAGGTATATCAGGTCCCTATTCTGCGACTAATTATTATTATTATTATTATTATTATTATTATTATTATTATTATTATTATTATTATTTATTTTTATTTCCAGATGAGTTATCCCGGTGGCAATCCCAACTTTGGCTTTGGTCAGGTGAGATCTTCTTTTTCGAATTTCGAGTTTTTGTGATTTAGCAATCCTTTGGGTGTTCGCTAAGTGCACGTGTCTGAGTCCTTGGGCTCGATAGCTTTTTTATTACAGTTTAGTGAATGTAGTTAACTAAACTGTTCTTACAACAATAATATATTGCATGAATAAAGTGAATGAGTGACATTTGTATGAATGTGCAAAGCTTTGGACCTCTTGAATCTTGATATTATATCGTATATTTTGTGTTTATGGATGTTTTGCTTTACCCCCCGAAATAAAAAACATTATGAAAGAAAGAGACAAACTACAAAATGAAGTAAAACTACAAAGAGATAATATCCCTTTAAGAGAAAAGTTTACAGAGCATAAGAAACAAGTAAAATCATTATTAAGTAACAGTAAGAAACAGTATTACAAAAATGAATTTCAAAACGCTAAAGGCAATATCTCTGATACATGGAAAATTGCTAAAACCATGCTTTCCAATAACTGTAATAAAAGTAGTAACATATCAATTATACCCGATGAGGTAGATGTAAGTGCTAAAGCAGAAGAGTTCAATAATTTTTTCGCTGAAGTGGGGAAAAAAACCTTTGAAAAAACAAAAAAAGAAATAATAAATGAAATCAATAATAGTAATGGTGGTAATAATAATGATGATGGTAGTAGTAATAATAATAGAAATGTTGATAATGGTGTAAATAATAATGATGGTGGTAGTAATGGTAATGATAATAGTGATGATGGTAGTAATAATAATAATAATAATGTTAATCTTCAAGAACATAGTGCATTCAATAGAAGTAATGATGTCTTTAACCCTACTACAGTAGATTGTAATACAGTAATCTTAGTAATAAAAAATCTGAGACTCTAATGCACATGGATCAGATGGAATTTGTTTTCGTTTTATTAGAGATTCATTATTTGTAATAGCATATTATCTGACGGTAATAATCAATACTTCCATAGTTACCAATATTTACCCAGATTTATGGAAAAATCCCCATGTAATTCCTGGTTTTAAAAATGGAAATCCTGACGACGTCTCTAACTATAGACCAATCTCTTTACTACCAATTTTATCAAAGATACTTGAAAAGATTGTTGCAAATCAGTTAAGTGAGTTTCTTGAAAAAAATAAACTTATTGCAAAAAGTCAACACGGTTTCAGGCCAAAATTATCAACTGAAACTGCCTTATTGAAAATATCAGATGAAATATACAAAAATATAGATAATAAGAAAATATCATTGCTACTATTACTCGATCTTTCTAAAGCTTTTGATAGTGTACACCATACCATATTATTAGAAAAATGCAAAAAAATGAACATTGACCCAAGCTGGTTCGAGAACTATTTAAAAAACCGCTACCAGTCAGTCAGAATAAAAGATGTAGTTTCAAGTCGCAAGAAGGTATTGTTTGGGGTCCCTCAGGGATCGATCCTAGGACCTATACTTTTTCTAATATATGTAAACGATCTAGTAAAATATTTACCTAACTGTTATGTCATTCAATATGCTGACGATACTCAAATCTTAATTGAAGGAGAAATTAATGATTTAGAAAATATTATTCGTAGAGCAGAAGAAATTTTGTATATGGCTAAACGTTACTTTCTAAAAAATGGTCTGTTATTTAATGAAACTAAAACCCAATCTATTCTTATCGGATCCAGACAATTATTATCAGAAGTTGATGACAATCTTCATATAAATTTTAACGGTAATATCATTAAGCCAATGAACTCGGTAAAGAACCTAGGTGTCTATTTTGACCGTTACATGAATTTTGAAGTGCATATAGATGAAATTTATAAAAAAGTAATGGGTACTCTAATATATCTAAATAGGGTAAAAGACTCATTTGAAACATCAACTCGTATAATAATTGTCCAGTCCTTAGCTATGAGTTTAATTAATTACTGTCTCAAAGTTTGGGGATGTACAAATAAGACTAAATTACAAAGAATACAAAAGTTACAAAACTTTGCAGCACGAGTGGCTGTTGGCAATGTAAGAAAATACGAGCACATCTCTCCTGTTTTAAAAGATCTAGAATGGATAAAGATTAGAGATAAATATGTTTTTGATATATGTACCTTTGTTTTTAATATACTAAGAAACAATCTTCCTGATTGCTTGTATAATTTTTCTACAGTAAGCTCAGTTACCGGGTTAACTACCCGTCAAGGGGAAGATTTATTAGTACGAAGGTCTAAAACTGATATTGGCTCAAGAGATATAAACATTCGTGGACCTCATTTATATAATCAGCTTCCCAGAGAACTAAAAAATGCTGGTTCAGTGTATACTTTTAAATATAATCTTAAGAAGTTACTCTTAAAGGAAGATTTTACTTGTAAATTTTAATAGTACACCCATATTTGAATACCCAATGTACGTTGGAAATAAAGTCTTATTATTATTATTATTATTATTATTATTATTATTATTATTATATTGGTGTTGCCATTTCTTGCCATGTGTTGAATCTTGATAAACTTATTACATGAGTTTCTAGTTGCTCTTGAATCAGACTATCATTAAATTTGGATGATAAAAAATAGTAATGGAGACTTTTTTTTATAGATTATCTTAAAATACACACTGAATATGACATCCTATGATGTGTCTTTGCTCTGAGTGTGATACTCTCTCTCTCTCTCTCTCTCTCTCTCTCTCTCTCTCTCTCTCTCTCTCTCTCTCTCTCTCTCTCTCTCAGGGCTCTTTCCCGTAAGCACAATTAGGTACTTACACACATACACACACACGCACACGATTGAGAATAAACTTGACAAAGGAGTAGCGTTTGACTGGTGTTTGTCAGTTTTATCTATTATTATCAGTGTTACCACACCTGTTATTCTGGTTATAACGAAGCTCTGACATCCTGTGATGCGCAGAGGTGAATATGACCTGTCAATCCTCTTTTTTTCCAAAACCAATTCCACGCTGTTTCAAATAAGCCAAACGTTCTGATTTCGAAGACATACGCTGCCTCATCATGAATATGAAAAAGAAGTATCTAGTATCATTTAACGAAGATTAATTTTCCTAGAGTGATATGTAGAGTGTAGACTATAACCGACACTATTGGTCTTTATTTATTCTGCCTCTCTCTCTCTCTCTCTCTCTCTCTCTCTCTCTCTCTCTCTCTCCTCTCTCTCTCTCTCTCTCGCTCGCTCTTATAAGCAGTTTATTACAATAAGATTTCTTTTTTCAGGCACCATCACCGTACCCACCTGCATCAGGTGGTTCTCCTTATCCTCCCGCACCTGGAGCTCCAGGGTACCCACCGGCACCTGGAGGCTCCCCATATCCACCAGCTCCTGGATCATACCCTTATTCTTCCGCTCCTGGTTCCTCCCCATACCCTCCTGCACCAGGTAGCTCACCCTACCCACCAGCACCAGGAAGCTCACCTTACCCACCAGCACCAGGAAGCTCACCATACCCACCAGCACCAGGTAGTTCACCCTACCCACCAGCACCAGGTAGTTCACCCTACCCACCAGCACCAGGTAGCTCACCCTACCCACCAGCACCAGGAAGCTCACCCTACCCATCAGCACCAGGAAGCTCCCCTTATCCTCCCCAAGGAGGAGGTTATCCTCCATCAACAGGAGAATCATCCTATCCCTCTGCTCCAGGAGCATCCCCTTACCCTCCTTCAGGAAGTTCGCCCTACCCTCCAACAGCAGGCGGTTCGCCTTACCCATCCGTCGCAGGAGCATCACCTTATCCACCAGCCCCTGGATCATCCCCATATCCAATTA
This sequence comes from Halocaridina rubra, assembly GCA_037179515.1. Lineage (NCBI taxonomy): Eukaryota > Metazoa > Arthropoda > Malacostraca > Decapoda > Atyidae > Halocaridina > Halocaridina rubra. The sequence continues at coordinate 42,800 of JAXCGZ010000259.1, forward strand.
ACCCAACAGGAACTGGTGGAGGAAGCTCTTACCCCCCTCCCGCTGGAGGTGCTGGTGCTCCGTATCAACCAGGTGCCCAATCTTATATGCCCCAGAGTAACACATCCTATCCTGGAGCAGGTGGATATGGTGCCCCTAATCAGGGGCACCCTGGTATGGGAGGTCATCCTCAGGGAAGAAGCCACCACTCAGGTGCTCATGTTGGTGGGAGCTTATTAGCTTACAGGGTGAGTACGTGTTTATTTATTATAGAGTTCGTTTATTTATTTTTGTTTGTTTGAATGTAACATCGGTACATGCAAAGAAAATTGGTCTCATGGGCCCAGGGCATCAGTAAAAGATTGGAAAAAGTAGCGGCTTAAGTACAATGCAGAAATAAGAGAATGATAAACCATAAAAAGATAGGCTGAAAGGATAGTCAAATTAATGAAGACCTAATAATGATAAGATTGTTGACTTTTTTTTTTATGAGTGTGACACCGGGACAGGCAGAAACTGCCCTCACCAATATAGGCCCGGGCACGAGAAAATACCAAGACGGAGGAAAAGAAAAAGGTTAAGGTCTGGTCTTTGCAAAGGGTTAGGTGATTGCAAACAGGGACTGCTTATTTATGGTGGTAAATGTCATATGACTTATCCGTAGCTCAGGTTTATATACCAATATGTAGTTTATCGTACATACCAACATGTAGATTATATTGCTTACATACCAATATGCGGGTCGTATTTTTCCGCATTCCTTAGTATTTATCATTGTTTTATGGTAAAATTTTAACGGATTTCCCCTTAATTGTAGTATCTAAGGCCTATAATCAAGGTGTTATGGACTAGATAAAGTAAGACACCATCAATGAAAAAAAAAAGCTATTCCAGACATTTCATATTGTAATTACGGATATCAAGGTTCCTGTATACATTATGATTTGGCTTCTCATAATATATGACTCACTGCTTTGTCTTCTAAGAATTTATGACTCGCTGCTTTGTCTTTGACCAGAGAGGTAACATTAATTCACCCTTATACTTTCGTCTTCTTACTTTTTAATTATTTTAGTTTTTCATTTTACCACTATTGAATACCTGCGCTGCTCAAGTATGGATCAGCAAATTGGGGAAATGGTCTATATTAATATTCACGAAAAACTAGATATACCTTACCTAATCTAACTTGTTTCGGTTTTTCGTCACGGACTCCCTTTTCTACCAAGGGTTAGGACGGTTGCCTTCTTGAGAAGGACTTGTTTTGGCAGATGTAATCGTTACCCTGAGTGCATGCCCTTGCTAAACTCAGACCGTGATGGGGCGCGAACCCTCGACCTGAAGCCTCCAAGTCGCGGACGCTACCGCTTGAGCTACGGTGACTACTAACCTAATCTAACTTACAGCTTCATTATATATGTTTCTATATTAATAGTCACGAAATAGTATATACAGTTCATGTTTTACCTAATCAATAACTTTGCAATATTATTTTGTTCATGTTGACTGCTTGAAATGAAGGTTACGAATTATTTTTGAAATTAATTGGCCTAGCTTCATTTAGAAGTTCCAACGAAAACTTCCAATCATTGAGGTAAGAAATTTCAAGCCCAACAGATAAGCAACTTGCTTTTCTAATATACCTTCAAAATCTGCTTAAAAATCCACCACTGTTTTAATCCATATCAAGGAGATATACATGATTTACGTTCATACTTTTCTTAATCCATCATGAATACAATATATTTTTATTTTATTTTATTATTTTTAACGTGTAGATAAAAAACTTAAATAGTGTATGCAGACTACACACTTAGGAAGAATAATGCCTCTGGATCACATCAAAGTTGCACCATATTATCTTTGAACGAATTGTCTTAATAAATGAACAATGCTCTCTCCATATTTAACTGATTGTGTGAATGAGAGGAGTATCTTATCTATAAGAGCCATAATACTCCCTCACCTTACGTTACACATGATTAGTGGTTTTGCTTGAAATTATGGTGTTACTGTAGTTTCATTGTCACTGTAGATACGTGCGCTTCTTGTGACTGTGCAGAAGAGAATGGTAATGTATATATGACAAATGCTATGTGCATTCATGGTTTTAAGGACAGATCAGTGTTAGTGAGCAAATATGATACTGACCAGGAGATAAAAATGAAACAAAATACCTTAATTCCTCAAAATATTCAGTGGTATTACTGTATTAATACAGCAGAATAAATACCATGTATAGGAATAATGACATTGCATAGAATATTAATTATAATATGAGTGGATTTTGACATCACGTTAGAGTATCTTGACATTGATTAGAATAAGAGTTTTGCAATATCTGAGTAGGTCTAGACATCATATAAGAGTATATTGACAGTAGGTCTAGACATCATATGAGTATATTGACAGTAGGTCTAGACATCATATAAGAGTATATTGACAGTAGGTCTAGACATCATATAAGAGTATATTGACAGTAGGTCTAGACACCATATAAGAGTATATTGACAGTAGGTCTAGACATCATATAAGAGTATATTGACAGTAGGTCTAGACATCATATAAGAGTATATTGACAGTAGGTCTAGACATCTCGTATATTGACATGACTGTGCCAAAACGTTACCAATTGTACCACTGGAGGTATAAAAGAAGAAAGAAACCTCTCGACTAGCTGCTAAGGTAGGGAATGAAGAAACTCGACTGAATGGCTTGTTTGCGCATTCAAGGCCCTTGCTATACAGGCATAAAAAAAAAAATCAAACACACTATCATATGTGAAAATATTAAACATATTTTTACCCCTGGCCTGTATTCAAATCCCTGCTCTATAGGCATTAACAGTGACCAAATAAACACAGTCAACATAATTTTGCCGCTGGCAGGGATTCAAACCTAGGACACAAAGACTGTACCAAGGTGCAATCAACTGTACCTCCGAAAGAAGAACCTTGGCACACTGAGTCCTAGATGCAGATCCTGCCCAGGGGCAAAAATGTTTTGTTTTCACATATAGTAATGTTAATATTGTTTTTTCACTATTGACGCCTATATAGCTGAAATTTGAATGAAATGCGAAAACAAGTCACGAGTGAGGTTGGAAAGAAAGATTAATATGAATAGGCATTCATTAAAGTGTATTGATTCCCTAGCTTAGCAGTTAGATGAGAGGTTTCCTTCTTTTATACGTTTGATATATATATATATATATATAGATATATATATATATATATATATATATATATATATATATATATATATATTGATAAGGGAGTCCGTGACGTAAACCGGAACATATATATATATATATATATATATATATATATATATATATATATATATATATATATATATATATATGAAACATGGTTTTTTATCTGCCCAGGAATCGAACCTTCAACACACATGACAATCCATTCTTTGTGCATAAGTCACTACCAACTGTACCATTAGATGTGTAAAGTAGGAAAACCTCTCGGTGAATTGACAAAGCTAGAGAAGGAACATACTGCTGAATATATCTGTTCATTTTACTCTCCCCTTCGAACTTCAATCCTGGCTTGTAATCACATTTAATTCGAATCCCTTCTGCATAGGTATCTACAATGATCAAATAAAAACACTATCTTATGTGAAAACACTGAAACATTTTCTCCTGTCCGGGATTCGAGCCTACAACAGACTTGACAATCCTGTAATGAACATAAGTCGCTGTCAACTGTACCAATGAAAGTATGAATGCAGAAGATATCTGCTTCAGATATGCTAGAGCTAAGGAAAACAACACTGAATGTTCCGTTTATTTTACTCTTACTTCTCAACTTCACTCGTAGTTTGTTTTAAACACATTATATGCGAAAATATGAAATATTTTACCCTGTCCAAGATTCGAACCTTCAGTACGAGTACATATAACAGTTTGATACTACCAACTGTACCAGAGAAATTATAAAAGAAAAAATCCTGACGGCTAAGTGCTAGAACTGAAGAAGGAAGTCACATATTACTGTATATATACGTTCAATTTGCTCCGTCTTTCAACACTCAGTGTGGCTTGTTTTTACATTTGATTTAAATCCCTACTATAAATTCATCTACAATGACCGCAGTGAGATCTGATACTGATAAAATGGGACTGGCATCAAGTACGCCCTCTTAGCCTTAAGTCAGGGCGTCATCGCGAGGGAAGGGGCGATGGACGAGAAGGATTTTGGGGAATGCACGAAAATTAAGTAAAGAAAGAGATAGAAAAAAGCGATATCAAGCCATGAGTCAGACATTATGTAATAGTACGAAAAAATATTCCTTAGATTAATTTACGTAATTATAGTCAAGTGATAATGAACTGTATACATAGAAAATAAATGAATATTTTAAAAGAAAATAAGTACCTTCAAATAATAGTACACTAATGTAGGCTAGTTGTTCACAGCTAAATAATTCGACTACGAAGGTACAATAGTTGCATTATCCTCTGCTATTTGGCATCCTTGATGTCTGTCGTGCGAAATATATAAGCAGCAGACAGAGTTGCCATTTCGGTTTCTCTCTAGGAAGGTTTCACAGAGCAATCGCGTACGCCAGTTCGAGTCTCTTTGGCGCCAGAGGGAGTGTTGGAGATTTTACCATGAATCCTACTGCTTACGTTGTGAGTTGCCAACCATTGCATGGCTTAAAGTTTCCTTGTCTAGGTACATTAATTTGGGAATTGTGTCTTTT
>JAXCGZ010000259.1:52500-95000 GCA_037179515.1 Halocaridina rubra
AAGAAGCTGCATCTTACTCTCTAGGGCTGTGCAGAATTTCAAATTCCTTAGCCTTCCAAGGATTTATGATGACTTCATTATCAACACTCAGAACCCTTGTAAAACAGGGTTACTAGACTCAGCAATGCTTATACCTTGTTTTGCCAGTAGAAACTAAGCAGGCTTTCTCCTCTTGATAATGCAACTTGAAACTCATCAGTATCCAGTGCCACATCTCCAACAGCTGGCTGGACATCCTTGCATGAGACAAAGTTTTGAAGCAAGCCAAGTTCAGTGGCCAACAGTAACATCAGTATTTACTAAAATATTCCTTGGATGATCATAGTCTTGATTGCTGTAGTCAAAGTAACTAAATATCCCATAATTACTCAAGGAATAAAAATAGATTAATTGCATACTTAGGAAATTGCATGAAAATTTTCAGATGGTTCTCACGCAGACACTAGGGGAATCAGTTCGCTGAAGCCACATCATATATTCATAAGAGACAATGCATAAAAATCTCAACAAGTAAACTTATCACTTGGTATTGGTCACCATCGTACTTTTGAGTACCTAAAGTAGCACATGCTTTTTGCGAGATGTCATTTTCCTGCATTGTGTTACTCCACTATTTCAGATTTTATTTACCAAATAAAACCTAGGTATAAGCTACATAGCTGTATTATATTTCTGTATCTTCTCTCTGTAGACATATTTTCAGTGATTGCTTAATTTTAGTTTGTTATTGATATCTGTTAATAGAAGTCTGTCCACAGTCGATCATAATCCTAAGAACTAGTCTGTAAATAATTTTGCTAATACTGTATTGGTTTTGTATGTTGATTGTCATTTACTGAGTTTATGAATTCCGGAACCTCTACTCAACTCCGGTATCGTCTATTCTTTCTCTTAAGTGGGCTGTCCCTCTGTTCATTTTTTTTTTTCAAATACCACTACTTACTCTTGTGCTTTGCAAGTACTGTATATTGTCATATTTCGTTATTAGTGACCATCTCTTACAATGAAACATCTATCTACATATTTTGCTAAACTTGATCTGAACACCTGAAAGAATAAATCTCCTTATTGTTCAGTGTTATGCATAATCTTGTTTTTCATTGCAGTTTATGACAATTTTGTTTGTGTATGTGTTTATGTGTATGTCCGTTGTATAACTTTTTCTTTATATGCATCCTAGGATCCAGCCGACAATTCTGAAAAAGGACTGACTGGGGTAAGTGTCCAATTGCAATATTTGAACAGTCTGTATTTCTCACTTATACTGTCAGTACATCCATTTTTATTTTGAATGTTTTTTTTCTCTCTCCATATATAATATGCTAATTTCCTTTTGAAAGCTTTGTGAGATCATATGTACCTTGGACAGTAATTAAATTTATTTGAGCTTCCATTTATATTTTTGAAAGACGACACAATTTCTGAGTGTCTGCTTTCCCAAACCACGTAGATTCTCCAGCTTCATCATTAACACAAGTGTGTTAAGGGAGTCAGTAAAATAACTGGTGAAGATAAAAAAAATGTTGCTTGTATAAGGAGTGTGTGTACTGAAGCCAATGAAATACTTCGAAATAGGTTGGTATATATTTATTATTCTTTTTAGTCCCATGTTACCATGGCAAAGTAGTAGTACTTGTGGCTTTGAGTTGTTCTGTAGAGGGTTCACAGCCCGTTTCGGTCTGAGGCTAGAAAGAGCATTCACTCATGGTGTCGTAAGGCAATTAAAGATGACTATAGCCTCACAAGGCATTTCAGAGATGCCTACAAGTGCCGGGTGGCAGTGAGGCGCTCTAAACCCACCGACCGCCATGAAAATAACAAAGCCTAGTCAGTCAGAGATCAGGCCTTGTCAGGAGCAGACGTAACCTCCACAGCTTAGCTAGACTTCCCCTTGGGGGCGGGAATCTGGAATCATTTGTGACAGGAACTGTAGTAATGGGAGCTTTGAAGGATTAGTGTTAACCTAGAAATAAATACATATAAAGAAGATGCTCACATGATTATCACCAACCACGCTACCAAAAGAAAGAACACCACAATTATTGGTGTAAATTAGAGGATGAAAATCCCACCCTGTTGATAACCCTCGTGTGAAATAGTGCTCACACGACATTGGTGACACTCGGTGGAATAATAGTCATTCGACAATGGTAACGATCACATCTGTCAAAATTAAAGTCCATTACAAGAAGTCACCATCCTAGCTCTTAGTGAGACTGTGACTTAAAACCGATTATTACTTAATGGAAATTCCTTATTTTGAATATGTCACTCCACCTTTGAAAAGCAAGAGCTCCTCTTGGAGTTAAGCCTGTGATGTTAGTTGTCAAGTCAATTTATTTACTTTAATTCAATGGTCCCATATTTTGCATAAAGCCAGCAGAGTTACCGCAACTTTAGCAAAGTATTGAGGTAGCAGTTTCCAGATGTAAACCAGCCATATAGAAATTTGGCTCGTTCATGTAACCTATAATACTTGGTGGCAAGATCTGTATTGATTAAGCTGAAAAGTTGAGAAACAAATCTTTAAAAAAATCCTGTGGAAGTTCATGTTTCAGAAGGCATTGGCAAGCGGAGACCTTAGCTCAGTTTTTCAGGGTTTGGTGTTAATCTCTCCAAATTTGTCACTCAAATCAGCTGCCCTTTGCACAATCCTCATCTTGAGAAGAATATGAGTGCTTTATTATTGCACTGCTCTTTCACTATTCTTTGCTCTTCCGTGCTCAGTAATTTAGTGTTTACTGTTCAATTTCTAATTTTAGTAAAGTTTCTGGTAGTGCTGTACTGTTATTTTGAACAAATGATGCTCATATAAGGTAATGGAGTTTTCATTATATTTCATCATGAGGTACACTTTTTCTGTTTTTATGGTTTATGGGTTGTATATGACAGTGTATTCCTAATTTTTATATGTGCTTTATTGGATTGTACTGTTCAGTATTCTTTGTTCCCAACCTGTTTCATAATGTTTTCTTTTATTATATTGAGTCGAAATTTGATGACATTTACAGAAGAAATCTCCCAAAGTTACCTTCAACATGTCAGCATAGGTTTTCAGGTCCTTAATCATCATGTTGTACATGTAATTGTCTTTAAATTTTTTATGTTGTATTTCTGCCTTCTTTATGGGGACTGTTCTAGCGTAATTGGTAGAGTACTCAATTCGAGAGGTAATTGACCTGCATTTGAGTCTACAGCGGGGTGATAAGGAGGACATCCAACTGTGATTCCCTAGCTTCAGTGCATCTGTGTCTTCTCCCTAATGGGGACTATTAGTGACACATAAAACGTAAAAAAGAAACATCTTTGCCTTATTTATCACAAATTCATGTTGCCCTGTGTGTATATTTATGGTTATAGATTATGTTTTGTTGAATATTGTTTGCGAGGTCATTGTGTTAATTTCAATGGAATTTCAAGCCCGTCCACATCATTGACCTCAAGAATATATTATGACAGTTGCAGAAGGCTCACCAAGATATAGGCGTATTTATATTGTACAATTATGCTTCTGTATTCATCCCCTCATCCTTTATTTTAAAATGAAAGTTATATAAAATAGATTACACCTGCAGATCGATAACTCATTCCATTTTAGATGCTCATATAGCTTATTCCATCTCAGTACCTCAATCAGATCACCTCACCAACCCAGTTCAGTAGACCGAAGAATGGGGTATATGCCAAGTATCGCTAAACTTGAAAACTGACCAGGAGGGGAATGAAAATAAAAAGATATTTCCCTTCATCATCATTGTGATGAGATAGGAAAGGGCCCTTACATGGATTAGGTAATCACACCAGTGAGTCCTTTCTGTTAAATATATTTATTCAAAAGGGTAAGTTATGCATAAGACTGGCAACGTTTTCCTCTACTTTTGTTTCTAAAAGAGCTTTCATCATTAGTGCATTCTGTAGTTCTTATAACATTGTAAAATATTTTATCTGATTCGCAGGATTTAATTAAGGACTTGAAGAGTGAGCTCAGTGGCAAGTTTGAGGATGTGGTAGTGGCTCTCATGACGCCTCTGCCTCTTTACTTAGCCAGAGAACTTCATGAAGCTATGGCAGGTATTGGCACCAATGAAAGAACCCTTGTTGAGATACTCTGTACCCGGGATAATGCATCCCTAATGTAAGTTAGAAGTTGTATCATGAGTTGGTTTTATTAGTTATATGAAATTTTTAATTTTATTGTTAGACTTATCTTTGGTTGTGGGGTAGAAGGAATTTCACACTCTGGTTGATGCCTAACTCTGAAGGGGATAAAATTTCTTTTTTTATCTTTTTATCTCCTAATCATTTGCAATATGATATACAGTCTTAGGATTGGACTTTGATGATTAATGTGTTAATGTAACACTATAGGTTTTATTAAACTACATACCTTTCAGTTAAATATATCAAGGACATGAAAGAGACTATAAGAGTTTCTATTGTCTCTTAGCACCTATTTACGTAGCAGGCACAATGAGTATACCAATAGATGTGATAGGTCAAGATAAATGACTTTATAAAGCAGCTTTATATGATTTGCTAGAGCACATACCTCTCAATTCGTCATGCTAAGGATTTCAAAGTACCTATAGTTTCGTCTGTCATTGCCTAGCCCTGCCGACTCAGCAGTTACACTGAGTATAACAAGTATAGTAATATGGTGGGTTATCAATGAATCCAACTGCACCATGAACTCAGGCAAGAGAATCTGCATGTATATGCCCATCCTGTAGCTTCACACATGTAAGGCACTATATTCTGCAGGTTAAAGATCTTCATATACTGTATTTTACTACTTTTCTTTTAATTGAAATATGCTGAACTCAGTTTATAATGTTTGTTTACAAATTTGTTTTATACGTCATAGAGATGCTACTACACTTAATGTGAATGTCAGAGAAATGAGGTAAAATAATATCTTTTATATTAATGCCTTGTCCAGGAGAGGGCTTGGCATCTAAAAGGTCTTAAGGCATGCAAGAAATAGGATGAGTTAGTGTTAAGTGATGTATTACGTAGCATAACAGATGTCAGAGAACATAACCAAACCCTCAAGAAGGGATCAGGGTAACTTGAGAAAACCTGGGATCTTATTCTGGAGTTTTACATTGTTTTAATCAGTTTCACTGTACATGGCATCCAAAAGTGCAATCATGAGCTAGTAATTATAAATGCAGAAAGGAAAAGGCATTTTAATTTTATTATTGAGATTTTTTTCCCTTATCATAGCCACACTTCTGACTCGGGTAAGAAAAGGAAATATACCAGTAAATAGAAAAAATGTTCTATGAAGTTCTTTAACATTATTTTCAGGATGATCAAGAATGCTTATTATCAGGAATACCGTAAGAAAATTGAAGATGACCTTCATGGTGATACCTCTGGTGATTTCCGCCGCCTCCTGATCTCGATGTGCGCTTGCTCGCGAGACGAAATGAATTGCGATCCTGCCTTGGCCAATAACTTGGCCCAACAACTGTACAAAGCTGGTTAGTGAAAAGGTTATGCAAAATATTGTAGTATATATTTCTGTACCCACTTCCTTTTGCCCAGTTGTAGCCATCCTGCAAGCTGCATTTTTATACCGCTACCAACTGAGCTACTACAGAAGATAAAACTCTGTATACCATAGCACAACTATACATGCTAGCCACCATATCCTGTTTCTGTTACCTGGGTGGCCACGGGTGCATCAACAAATATAAAGGCATCAATATACCTTTCCCTTGCTTTCCTCTTTGATTAGGTGTTGTTCAGAAAAAAAAGAATTAAGAGAAATAGGGAATCCAAGCTTGTGCTCCCTATCCCCTTTAATCTTACTACAAGTATGGAAAATGAGCGTGTAGATCTCGCTTCGCTTCCTAGGATATCCCTACGAGCCATCACTTATGATACTCATGGGATACAAGGACTGATATTCTCAACTGGGGGAGACACCATATATGAAAACTTGTTGCATGATTGTTCAGAGTGTGTTAAGGAATACGTTGAATATCTTAGAATATAAAGAACAACTATTGGTTTCGAAAATTGCTAATGATATGCTGTCCATTGCAGGGGAAGGCAAAATGGGTACTAATGAGGGCGAATTTAACCGAATTTTGGCATCGTATTCATACCCATTACTACGATGCGTATTTGAGGAATACAAGAAGATCAAAGGAAAATCTTTTGGTGATGCCATCAAATCAGAGCTTTCAGGCGATTTGAAGCTTGGAATGGAAGCTGTTTGTAAGTTTTTCCCCTTTAGGTTATTTGTTGTTTTTATACATCTTGACTTTTAACATAAACCAGTAATAATTGGTGTGTGTATTTAAAATATTTGAGATATGAAAAAGAGGCATACTCTTAACTAGCTGTTTGTTAGGTTTGTAAAGCATTAATATTTAGGAACAATTTATGGTATACAGTATGTAAGAAACTGACAAATATATTAAATTTGTTTCCATATGGTATGTATAAGTGTGACTGTGAGCTATTGATTATGATTGTAGAGATGGAAGTGAATTTAATTTTTTTCAGTACTTTGTAGCTTCTCTTCCTATGCATATGTTCTTCCTGCTGACCCTACCAAAAGAATGTGTTCTGTAAAAATGTACCATAAAGACTTTGGCCATATAGTACGTGCAAAATCTCCAGAGCAGAAAAGTCAGTACTGTATGTACTTGTGATATTTTCTCTTTTTAAAGTAATATTCTTACTTTGCAGACCATTCAATTGAAAATCGAGCTGCCTTCTTTGCTAGAGCATTGCACGAGTCCATGGCAGGCATGGGCACAAAGGATCGCGCTCTTATCCGTCTCGTGGTGTCTCGCTGTGAGATCGATATGGTCAACATCAAGGAAGAGTATCAGAAATTATATGGTAAACCACTGGAAAAAGATATCAAGGTAAGTTTAGCATGCTCTCCTTGAAGCTTTTTGTGTGATATTTACTGAAATGTTTAAAGTCTTATGTTCAGTTATACCCTGGATTGGAATTAATTTCAGTTTAAAGGCGTTTCGCACCTTTATGATGAACGGAACTGCAAAAAACCAAAATCGTAGTATGGCAATAATACGAAGGATAAAAAATATGAATAGTTTTTAGATTCTGTTTTCAGCATTGACTGTGCATGCAGGATAACTGCATGAAAATATCCGTTTTTAAAAACTATGTGCAAGACGTTTTAATACTTTATATACTACTGCATGTACAGAATATACATTGTTTCATGAACCTAAGTATTGATTGTGAGATTTTTTTCATATATTTATACAAAGAGGGGTCCTTTGGTCCCTTTTTCGAATCAAGTATTTCCTTAAGGATCTTTTTAGGTAGATAATAAACATTGTTCTTGTCAATATGTTCAAAAACATACTATTTCTTTAGCAAAAAACTATATTTAAATTTTTGATTCATGAAGCCATACCAAATACAGACACTTCCCAACTTACGAACGAGTTAGGATCTAGAACTCCGTTTGTAAGTAGAATTGTTCGTAAGTAATATTAAGGTAAAAAAATGTACTGTTCAGTACATACATATGCAGTACTGTACAGTTCTTAGGGTAAAAACACTTTACTACATAAAACATAAAGTATGCAGTATTAATGAATTTTAATAGTAATAACAATGTAACAATACAGTCCAGTACAGTAATACATACATTAATACATGGATAGATAAAGGGTAGGTTTATGTTTGTATCTGTGAATGTTTGTAACTCGGTGGCTTTGTAAGTAGAGGAGTTTCTGTAGTAGCTAGTAAGGAAGTCATAGCTGTTACATGGTATCTAAGATAGCATGCTAAAGCATATCCTTCCTATTCTCACATCTTGTCTGTTATTTTGTAACAAGAAGAAACCTGGTATAAGGAGGGATTGCTGGCCCCTTGATTCCTTATCTCTCTAATTTTCTTAAGCACACATGGAATCTGAGGTTAATATTCATTATTCCTAAGTCTTAGAATAGTAATCTTCCTTTTATGTCAGCATGATGCAACATCCCATATAGCTACTAAGTAGCCACAATGGTAACAAAATAACTGAGGCAGTAGGGCTTGATCATACTATCCTGACATCTTGTCAATTATTTTGTGACAAGAAAAGCAATTCAGGTAGGAGAAACTTCATTTTTTTTTGCTGCAATATCACTTAATCTCCTTTGAGATGCAAAATTATTTATGGAAGTCTTCTCTCTGTAATCTCAGGGATAGTATAATTTTTATTTTAGGAGATAAATAAATGTTGTAGCTGATACCCTGAAGTATAGGTTTATAAACTCAGTATGGGATCCTTATTAGCTAATTTGAGAATATCATACTGAATGAACAATGCTTACATTGGAGTTTAGCGAAAGTGTTATGCATGCATCAATTTTATATTGTTGCTATTCAAATTTTTTAATTTGCCTAATGAAAGTAGCATGTCATAAAAAAAATAAACCAAAACATCTGTATGCATAGTCTCCCGATATTCATCCTTCAGAGTCCTCCATTCCCCATGAAAACCGAGCCCTCCTGGCTTGGATGTGGTGAGGGTACACTATGCCCTTCTGAATTATAAACAGAGGCTGTATGACTCCATCAGTGATGCCTATCTAATATGTAACACATACCTTCATGTAGTCAAACAAATTGTGGAAGAATATCCTGCACACGACCAAATACACCAACATAACACACACTCCCTGAAAGCTGTGTGGGAATGCCTGGGATCAGCCATAGCCTTCCTAAGGGACTCAATGCTGTTTGGTTATGTAACTTAGGGAACTATAACAACATGGAGGTACCTACCTAATAGGTTCCCAGTGAGAATGGGATCTTCATCTTGTGGTGGTAATGTTAATGTTCCCTTAGATGCCTGGCCAAACAGCCCCTGAGAGCTCTTAAGAGAATGTCTGTTGTGTTGGCATATACAGTCTTCCATAATGTCTTTGATTGTATGAGGTGGTATGTCGCATCCTGGATAGGCATTACTAAGAGTCGTCCAGCCTCTTCTGAGAGTTCAGAAAGTTGGGGGGTGCTCACATCACAGCCTGCCCAGGCCAGGTGGACTCAGTTTGTACAGGGAAAGGAGGATTCAGAAGGATGGATGTCAGAAGGTTGTGCATGCATCTGTGTTGTTAGTGAACGACAGGATGGAACGGTGAGTTAAATGAGTACGGAAATGTTTGCAGAGGCTGGTTTGAAGTAGGTGAGGGAGAAGAGATGATAGTATTTGTGTGTGATATTGAGTGCTAATTGTTGTATTAATATTCCTTGGTGTGTGCGGGTATTCTGGCCTATAATGTAGTGGCTGGAGTTGAATTATGGAGGCTGAGGCAAGTATTTGTGCCTTCCATATCAAAATGGTGTTTGACAGCTTTGTTTTTTTTAATGTACTGTATTTGGTCTGTAGGTGTAGCCTATTATTACATATAGCACTTTATTTTGTATAGGTTGTAGGGTGTGGTGGTGTATTTTAGTGGGGTTAGAAGCCCATGCAAGGATTGCACATTCCATCACTGAGCATTTATCTTGTTTGTATACTAATGTAGTGATGTGCCCATCGTGTCTGAATGTTGTATGGGCAAGTGGCCCGTAGAATAATGTTTGGTGTCCGTTTTGATATTTGTGACAGGCTTATATTACAGTGATGTAGCTTATGTTATATATAGGATTTCATGTGCGTGTGTGTGTTAAGGGGATGCTGTATATTGTGAGGTGTGGAATTTGACAAGTGTGTTATAGTGTATCACATTGTCTGTTGAGGTCCTGAATTTATTGGTGTGAAATTGGTATTGTGTCTTTATCTCTAGTGATATGTGTGGTCTGCTTTTTTAAAATAATCTTGTTAAAGGAGCGTACATTGTCGTTTATGTTTGTAATGAGAGTACTGTTTGTGTTTAGGGTATCATTGTTTCATTAGCGAAAGCTTCCCAGTTGGCTCTTTTGCAATTGGAATATGTATGTGTGTGGGCAGCTGAGGTGGATCTTGTTTAGGAGGTGATGATGATGGGAAGGTGGTCAGAACCTCTGGTTTTGACCATCCTCCATGATGTAATGAGGGCGAGATTCAGTGAATAGAAGGTGAAGTCTGGGGATGATGGTAAGGACTGGGGTTGGTGGAATATAAGTGTGATGACGATTGTTAGTTAGAAGGAAAGTATTTCTCTTTGGCTATGTATTACCAGCCTTCTGTCCATATCAGGGTTACAAACAAACCATGCTGAAGTCACCACCAAAGATAATGTTTGGAGTGTTGGTGACGTAATGTAATTATTGGGTGTAGTCGTCTGGTACTGTGGGGTATGTTTGTATTTGTGAATGTTGTGTCTGATATAATGCAGGGTCATACTTAAATGAGTGCATTTCTGTGGTAGTGTCATGTGGGGAGGAGGGATTGGTATGTGCAATGGTATCTATGGGATACCAGGGAGATGACTCCGTCTCTGCTACCGCAGATCCAGTCTAGTCTAATGGTGGTGAAGAAATGTAATGTAGGTGTTTTATGTGATCTGTGTAGTTTAGATTCTTTGGATTCTAATTGTTTAGAGATATGCTATCAATGGTAAAATTATACTAGAAAACCTCTGCTAAAAAAATATCTATTAACGTTTTTTGTTTTTTTTTTAATATTCACATAGAGATCTTTTGAGTTGAAAAGGATATATTATTATTATTCTTACAGGGAGACACCTCTGGAGATTACAAGAAAATTCTTCTTGCTCTTATTGGGGCTTAAATTTCTTCTTCAATGCTATGCCTATATTAATCTCCGGCAATTTTTGTTACTGCAGAGCGATATTTCTGGTGACTTCAAGAAAATTATCTTGGCCATGACTGAAAACTGAATATACTGCAGTGATCTCAGTGTAACCAGCTCCAACTTAAACTTTTGATATGTAGACATACAGTTTCATAATTTTTTTTTTTTTTTTGACTTTAAAAGTATGTTACTGTCTTTATCTGAAGTTACTTGTCATGACGGTTCTGTCAAGTTAGTTTTGTAAACCAGTAATACAAACATTCATTTACATGCTTGTATTGATATTAAGTCTTTTAACTGATTTTAACTTGGATTATAATTAAGAGTTACGTTTGTAAATTTAAAATGGAACCGATATTAGCATCTTGGTCTGAGTATAGCTTCTATGGTACTATCAAACTTATATTTTTCAAACTTGTCATGCCTGCCTGTAAACAAAGTTTAGAATAATTATAATATGAAAGATTACAGTACAATTAAAAATTACTTTTCATAATTAAATTTCATTTTGGAAATAAAGTATTTAAAGTTCATGATCATATAAGAACAAATTATTTTTCAAAGACATTATGTGATTTTGGGAGTAATCAAATAGAATTTGTGATATGCAGATATAAATGTGCAACTTGGATGAAACAGATGTTTGTTTGTATTATTTCCACCTGCGAAATGGAGACCATTGTAAAAGGAATTGTCAGTCAAGTATGCTTTAATAGTCGTTTATTAGGTATTTGTATATCCTCTGTACTCAAAGTACTTAATAAATCAATTATAAATATTAACTGTAAAAGGGTATGATTATGGAATTATTAAAAATATTTTGATTCATTGTATATAATTTTTTTTTTCATTTTGTGTGACTATAATAATTTTAATATGTATAAGAGGGAAACCTTTCTGATTTGTATTTGCATAGTCATTCCTTTAAGAGAGTTCTAAGCTAGCTAAACCTTCACTCTGTGCCATTTGCCTTTAAAAAGAGCATTTTCTCAGTACTTTCCAAAAGTCACTCTAATTACACTCCTTGTGTGAAAGCGTCTGTTTCTCTAAAAGGTATAAAATGGACATATGCATCAGAGGGGATTTTTTTTCGTACGCAGTCTATACAATATTTGAAAATGGACATGATAATATCAATAAAAATTATGCAAATTTTATTTTTCCTAGTGTATGTTAATATTTTGTTTCTTAATGAGTAGGGACTTAATGATAATATGCATATACATATTTTGTAATTCGGTTGTAAATACACATCAGGCTAAGAATAATCTTCAACTACAGTACTTAAAAAATATACATAATGTGTTTTCCGTAAGTAGATCTACATTATTTTGGAGACAAACAGTATTATATGTGAATGGAGACTTTATTGGTAATATATGCGAATGCAGACTTTTATTAATAATATATGTGCATGAAGACCTGTAGACTTTATTAATAAAATATGTCAATGCACAATTTTATTAATAATATGTGAATAAAGACTTCGGTAAGTTGCATCCATTGAGTTTGATTAATTATATATACCTTATTAACTTGAAAAATGTTCAGTATATTAGTACATATTTTTACATGGACAGAAGCTCCCCTACTTATGAACAACTGAGTTACGAACACAGATATGAACAAAAACCTACCCATAATCTACCTGCATATTAATGTATGTATTACTGTACTGTACTGTGTTATTACATTATTATTACTGTATTAAAATTCATTAATACTATATACTTTGTGTTTTATGTAGTAGTTAAGTGTCTTTTAAGTACTGTACAGTACTGCATATGTATGTACTGTAAGGTGCTTTTTTTTATTTTTACTTAAAATACTACTTTCGAACGGACCTCTGGAACCTAACTCGTTTGTAAGTTGGGGAGTGTCTGTATTTGGCTTGACTTTTAGCCAATGGGGCAAGACAATTAAAGGGATATCATTTTTCCAAGATGGATATATCTAAAAGCAATTAATATTGATTCAGGAAGAAACTCATAATGGTATATGATAGAATATCTCGCTCGTTCCCTAAATATGCAAATGTAGTTACTCAGTTACCAGGGTCCTAGCTCGTTTCCCCGCCAGAGTGCCCTTATGTGCTTTGAAAGTAGTTAACAGCTAACAGAGGATTATAAAGTCATCATCAAATACAAGTGTATTAAGAACTAAACAATAATGATAAGCATTACAGAATAAAGACTTACACTGGCTCCACCAAAACATACATCAGCATATTATTCTTAGTCATAATTTATTATTGAGAACTATATGGCAAACTGCAGCTGATACAGTATTGATATCTTTTACCAAATAAAGCATAGGATGTCTTTATGTACCATTTATCTATATTAAACAAAAATATAAAACAAAATATAAATCAATATAAAATTTACTGTTTAGAAACTGTTACTATTTCAACTAAAATTACATAAAAGACATTCCCACAAAGTACAGCTTTTGTAAGCATAGTTTAAAGGACCTTGTAACGTCCCTGGGCTTTAATTGGACCAGCGCTTGTTCCCAGTTTAACTAATTCTTCACGAATGAGACGAATAATCTCTGCTTTTGCCTTGGAAACTGCCAACTCAGATGTGGATTCAATGGCCAAGAAGAGTTTTCTTTCACCTTCAGGAGGATTCTTCCCGGCCGGGCAAAACGTTCCTCGAACTGTTATACCTGCTTCAGAATATTCTGAAATTTGTGCAAGAGCCTCTTTGCTCGTCACACGCCACCTGGCCTGCTGAGGGAAGTCGTTGATTTCCAACTCCTCTTCGTATTTATGCTGAGTTTCCTCGGCATTCTCCTCTTCTTCCTCGTGGTCCTCTCTTGGCTGATAGTTCAGTTTGTTATTCAATTTCTGAGCCATTTGTTCTGCAACTGTTTTGGCAGAAATGGTTGGCTGTATGGAAGCTCCACCTTTGAGAATAAATTCTGCTGCTTGCTGAGTTGCTCCTTTAGCTTCTTTACCAATATTATGCTGCAGATTGATTTTCTGAGCTAGTCTTCGAGCTAATTCTAACTTGTCAGAAGCAGTGCCACCAACAAAATTAAGTCCCATCATGGCATCCTCCTTGGCAGCAGAAGCAACGACGGGCGTAACTTTGATTTCTTTGACGATTCTTTTGGTGTTCAACATGCTCTCTATCTGTTGGTCAATATCCTGTTCTATATCTTCATCATCTGAATCAGCCAAACCCAAGGCAGCTTTCTCAAACTTCTTCTTTTCAGAGGCAAAATTAGCTTCTGTTTCATCAAATTTATAACCTTTCCCATGGAAGCCTCCGCCGGTTTTCACTCTCTTGCCTTCGGATTCCATTTTTTGCTTATATTCATCATAGAACTTTTGAAGATCTGAAGGTACAGGGGATTCCGATAGTTCTAGCGCACGTATAACTTCTCCGCTGAACCGAGGCTGATCATAAGTTATGAAGGTATAAGCCCATCCTTTATTTCCAGCTCTTCCTGTTCGCCCACATCTATGGACATAATCTTCATAGTGATTGGGACAGTCAAAATTCACGACAAGAATCAACTGTTTTACATCTAGACCTCTGGCAGCAACAGACGTGGCAACCAATATACGCTCTCTACCTGATTTAAAGTCTGCCACGGTGCTATCTCTGTCTATCTGATCAACCCCTCCATGTAACACCAGAGCCCTATAGGAATGACTTAATAAATCTTTAAAGAGAGTGTCCGCACTTTCCTGTTTGTCGACAAATATAATTGTTTGTCCGCGTTCGTAAAATTGACCCAAAATTTCGAGGAGCTTTAAAAACTTCTGGTCTTCATCCAACAATATAACCTCTTGAGTTACATCTTTACATACAATGGATCTCCCTCCTACCATTATTTCAATGGGCTTTGTCAAAATCTTTTTGGCAAGGGCTTCTACCTGTCTGGGAAATGTAGCAGAGAACATAACTGTCTGGCGTCCCGGTTGAATATTTTCTATAATTCTCATCACTTGTGGCTCAAAACCTAAATCAAACATACGATCTGCCTCGTCCAAGACTACATACGTTACTCTCCTCAAATTGGTCACTCTGCCATTGTTGGCTGCCAACATATCAATCATCCGGCCAGGCGTGCACACTATAATTTCTGCCCCTCGTTTTAACTCAGCAATTTGTTCTGAAATGCCTGTGCCACCGTAAACGCAACACACTCTTGGACTATTTTTGGCAAACTTTTTGCACTCTTTACCAATCTGCATGCAAAGCTCACGAGTAGGGGTCATAATGATAGCTATAGGGCCATCAGTATCTTCCAAGGGAGGCTGATCAACAACATGACGGAACATGGGCAAAAGAAAAGCTAGAGTCTTCCCCGAACCAGTCTTTGCAATGCCTATGACATCTCTACCTTTCATAATAGCTGGAATGGCCTGCACCTGAATAGGAGTTGGTTTTTCATAACTGTTTTTCTTCAGAACATCCAATATCTTTTTGCTCACTCCACACTGTGCCCAAGTTTTAATGGGCTTTGGGCAGCCATGGCCTTTTATCTTTATTCCCTCCATTTCAGCTCTATATGCATCAATCTCTTCTTTAGTCATGTTTGCAATCTCGGGTACCTCTACATAAAAATCCTTCCTGAATGGAACATACTGAATAGACGAATGATCAATTTTCACCAGGTCCTTTCGGCTCTTAGAATTAATGTTGGCCATTGCATCCTTTAGATCCTCGCTCTCTTCTTCCGAAGAATACTCAAGAGCATCTTGATTCTGTTCCATCAGTTCACCTTTCTTTTTAGAATCTACTTTCTTAGCCATTCCTGTGATAATAACAGGTTTCTTTGCTACTCCAATTTTATTCTCAACAGTTCCGTGTCTTGTTGGGTGTGCCAAAGTACTACGATTTATCTTTCTCACTTCTTCTTGTATGCCTGACATGAAGGCATCTAATGGATCTATTTCATCTTCTTGTTCCAATTTCCCTTCCATACTATTATCACCATCATCCTCCTCTTCATCATCTTCTAAACTCCAAGTTTTCAATGATACTTTGGGAATATTTGCTCCCAAGGTACCCTTTTCTGCCTCTTTCTTAGCAATTTCAACTTCTTTTTTCTTCTTTTCTGCCCTCCATTTTTCAATTCGTTCACGCCTCTTTTGCATCTCGGCCTCCAATCGCTTTTCAGCCTCTTCTTTATCTATTTTGGAGGGATCAAAATCTAGACCACCTTCTTCTTCTTCAGCTGATTCTGGAGCAGTTGGTTCTACATTCTGTAAAGGAACAGAGCTTGACTTTGTTTTGATGGGAGACTTTGATTTGCTTCTCTTACTACGTTTTCTGTCTCTTTCTCTCTCGCGTGATCTACTTCTGCTCCTCTTCCTATCTCTCTCTCGAGATCTAGATCTACGATCGCGATCTCTATCACGAGATCTTGACCTGTCCCTCGATCGAGAGCGCCTGTCACGAGACCTCGATCTTCGACGATCTCTACTACGCGACCTATGGCGGTCTCTTGACCTTGACCGGCGAGATCGTCCGCGTTCTCTATCTCTAGAACGAGATCTTCTACGATCAGGACTTCGAGAACGGCTACGAGATCTCCTACGTCTACTATCTCTAGACATCCCAATTAATGTCTAAATGACAGTAATATTGAAATGGAAGTGGTTGCAAGTTAATGATACAACAATTATTCACATATGCTCATCTAAAATATGAAGTCAAAATGGTCAATTCTACATTCCCCCAATTACTTAATGCTTGAGAAGATTAATATCGTTCACTTTGAATGTCTATTTTAAAAGTAATATCCAACTCTTTAAGATATAATATTTATGGATATTTTACGTCAGATTTTTTGCACAGCATAACACAGTGACAAACATAGGGCATTCTCCAACAGCCTGAAAAAAAAAAAAAATTACATATTAACATCCTTATTGTTACAGGAAATAAGAAAACTCCTCACATAAGTCCTGCCCATCACAGGAGGTAACTACAAAGCATGACATTACTATTTTCATACACGACAGCCATGGGATAGGAGGTGATAGAAGGATATCTGTCTCAGGTTTTCTATAACACTTGAGTTAAATATGCAAGCTTCTACAGGATTAAGTGCAATGATGTCTCTAAACTTTTCTTATTTTTATGAGGATTTCCCAACTAACACCCTAAATATAATGGAAACTACCATGCTATAGGAAACTTAAAGACTGCCAGCCAAAAATCTTTTCTAGTCTAAACACAAATCTATCAAGACTTGTTTCATATTGCACAATATAAGAGCAATCATACTATTTGAGGATGAAAATTCCAGAGACAGAGGAGAGGGATGATGTATTCAAGAAAAGTCGCAAACTTTCAAAGAAAAATCTATTAAAGAAACTGAAACAGAGAAATGTATAATATACAATTCAATACCTCTTTTCTGCCATCTCAAGACCATGAGGTAAATATTTATGATATCACTTGTCTTCCTTTGGAGGTAAAATTTACGTTTTCCCTAAGGTTGAATAAGACATTGAAAGCCATAAAATATTCTTTCTAACCTAATCGAGAAATGAGTAGTTTACAATGATTCTGGAGGTCATAGTCGTTCAAAACATAAACAAAAATTCATACAAAAAAGGTATATTTTACCTCCATCCAAGAACTACTATGAAAGTAAATCGAGTAACTTTATGGAAATACTGGTTCAGGCTCTATATCCACCTCAATCCCTTCCCCACTAAATGGTTCCTGGTTAGAAAACAACTCATTATTAAGTTCATCACAAAATTACGGTCATTCTAGCAATGACACTGAAGATAGGTTCAGGCACTCTAGCAAAGTTCTGTGGTCCCACAAATAACTAAAATATGGACAACAATGAGAACAAATTTGCACACATGTTCATTAACCCCATTTCCCTGGAGCACATGATTAAATCAGCCCTTCACCGTGATTGGCCAGTTATATACAGGTAAGCAGCGAAGGTACATATAAACAGCCATTTCTAATGGGTGACAGCAGTAGGAAGAACTCAATCATTAAGGAGGCAAATTTATATCTCCAAAATTACTCAGTGACGACAATTTGTGTATAAAAAAATATCTTACTATATCCAAACCTATTTTTACTACATTAAGTAGAAGGGGATATGATAAGAGAAATTGTAAGTATATAAAAAATACGTTAAAGTGGCATCGCACGACAAACCTTCTAATGCATCATGACATCACCTGTGCTCTTTCCCTAATGCAGGATACAAATAATATCATCCGATATTGACATAGATTCATTTATGCACCCAATCTACTTTCGTCAAATACAATTATTTTCCTGATAAGTTTCTGTGCTCTGAATTATTCTGATATTTATTTAGCTATAAAATCACTAAATATTCTGTAGTATTATATGAGTTATGAGGGTTAATGAAGCATGGATTTTAATATAAATAGAATGTTAATCTCAATGAGACAATAATAATGAGCCCCATATTTACCCGGTGCCACCTCTTAATAATGAAGTGACGAATTTAAAATAAATAAGCCATTTTACACTGTTGACAAATTCTTGGAGTCGTGAACACTTTCACACATATTTGCTCCTCATATGATTTTTGTTTTGTTTTCATGTATTAGTTGACTTTTGATGCATTTCTTTATTGTCTTTTTTGGGGGGGATGCATAATGGGCTAATTATTTATAAGCTCTATTTTCATTGGTCCTTTTCAGCCAATCATGAACATTCTCTCTTCATTTCTCTTTCTACTCATTTTTGTATCATGGCCGATCCAATTCGTCTTACTACCAGCTGTAGTTATGATTATTTTACCATAATTGCTAAATTCCAAGGTGAATATTACATTAAAGACAGGCAACAATCACATTTTTTTGTGAGCACGACGCTCTACCAATATCTCTGAATTGCCTGCGGTGTAATTCTAAGTTATTATTAACTAAGGAAAAGAATTTGTGGTATTTCTCTAGTTCTGTGCCGGTTCCCAAGAAGAAAAAAGTAAGACAATGCAGCAGGGCCATCTAGGCCTCTTATTTCCTCAGAATCAGATTAAGGTGAGTGTACATTTTAGCCGTACATTGAAATCAATCAAACCCCTTTAGAGAAATCGACAGCTTTTAGGGTCCATATGTACCCTTAAGAGGGATCTGGGGGCTATGCCCTCTGGCTAAGAAAAAATAATCCTAAGGGAGTCCAAGGGCAAAGCCCCCAATTAGGCCAGATGCGTTCCACTAGGTTAGGTTAGGACGCATAAAAAATGTTTTATCGACTTTTCTTTGTGGAATAAAAGGTTTTAGTACTTCATTTCTTCAGCATATCACTAGTATTGGCTTTTCCCCCACCCAAAACCCCAAACCCCAATTCTTCCCCCTATGATTGTTAGAGGTAGGGGGGGGGGGGCATGGTAAGTTTACATCGAGTTTTGCGCCAGAAATTGAGTTCAGAATCTGTATTTCACAAGTAAAACTATCAGAAAAATGACTTTTTTTTTGTTATAAGAGAATAATCCTCTTCTGAAAATTTACCTTTTGTGTTGGTGCTCTGAAAATTTACCTTTTGTGTTGGTGCCAAAATTTTAGGGAGACGATGGGCGACTGCTGACCATTATGTTAAAACCGATTTAAGGGAGGGTGCATAAATCGAATCTCACACCATTATTATTATTTCAACGTACTAATGCATTCTCTCACTACATTACTGTATTATACGCTCGAACGTGATGTTTCTAATAATTTCAGATATGAAATAATAAACACCATTGGTATGTTGTGAGCCTGTCCCGAAGCTGAGCCTCATGTCGGGACATGAGGCGTTATGCAGACTAAACTTAACCCATAATGAACAAAACCTGCTGTGTAAGCAATGCTAAATAATCTAAACAGATTTCTAGGGTCTATATAAAAGTAAATATTACTATAAATGACCTACTAATGGTAAGAACGTTGACTTCTCGGCAAATTGCTTCGCAGTGTCCGCACCGTGATGCGTGTTTGTGTTTATGGTGTCGTTCATTACACCCAAATAACATCATAATATTTAATTATTCATCTTGTGAGGGAATATTCACAATATATAATTAATTAATTTGTGAATTATTTACAAATATAGTTAAAATAATATGAAGGTAGATAATTAAACATATTTTATAACAGCAATAAAGTTTTTTTTTTTTATCATTTATTGTCATAAATGTGGAGAGCAGTGGGGTCTCGCAACGTTTCTTAGGCAACAAGCTTTGTAATCACTTTCAGCAATAATAATAATAATAATAATAATAATAATAATAATAATAATAAAAATAATAATAATAATAATAATAATAACAATAATAATAATAATAATAATAATAATAATAATAATAATAATAATATTATTATTATTATTATTATTATTATTATTATTATTATTATTATTATTATTATTATTATTATTATCATTATTATTATTATTATTATTATTTTCTCTCATCATTTTTATTTACTTATTTATTTATATATTCTGTATTAATAAACCTGAGGGAGGGGACTAGAATACTTCCTCCGTGTTCCCCTGCGAGCAATAAGAATAGATTAAATGGGCGGAGCAATGGGACTGGGAATCCTATCTTCTCTATTTTCTCTTCCCAAAGAGTCAGAGTATTTCGCCTTGACTCAGCCACCTACCTGAGTGTAAAATGACTAATATATATATATATATATATATATATATATATATATATATATATATATATATATATATATATATATATATATATATATATATATATATATATATATATATATATATATATATATATATATATATATATATATATATATATTCTGTGCTTACGGGAAATTGTTCTATGATCATAATTCCCCGTTTTTTGATCGGTTTTATGTTTTTACTCACTAATCCTATCATATTTATCCTCAAAACTACGAATGCATTTAGCATTTACTGTTTCCTCACTTAGCGAATTCTGATGCTCATCATATTTAAGGAGTCACTGGAGTCGGGGGAGATTCCAAGATGCTGGAAACAAGCAAATGTGATACCTATCTTCAAAAAGGGAAGGAGGGATGCGGCTCTGAACTATAGACCAGTTTCCTTGACCAGCATAGTTTGCAAAGTTATGGAGAAACTACTAAGGAAACATATCTCTTGTGGAGGATTTCCTGTGTGTTATTTACCCTTCGGTCTTATAACCCCCCAAATTCGGAAATCCTGACACGGCTTCAGTAGAGGCCTACCACGATCTCAATTTTAAATCCTCTACCAATAAAATATAATTAATATTACATGCATAGACATACATGCAAATATTTTATAAGGGGGTTTATGAACTGCTGATAAGTGAATATTTAAATAAACTCTCCTCACCTTAAATTAAAACTTCCTCATCCAGAATAATACATTTTCTAACATACATTCTACCTACGAGTGTCCAATTAAATGAGCTCATTCTGTCCCTCACACGTAGTTATAAATATTGTTAGAAATAAGGTAAATCTGCATTGCATCTGTACTCATCTATCCGGATAACCCTGATGTCGTCAGCAATCACGGGATTCCCAATCAAACTTATTGAATATCTTCTGATCCACGTATCTCTATCACGTTTTTTACTTGAGTGTCTCGTAACGTCTCACGAGGACAACTAATTATAAACTTATAAGTACTGTCAATAAACACAGTGAAAATTAGTGCCTCGTAGCATCTCACGACAGCAACTAATTACTCTTTAACAAACTTATAAGTACTGTCAACAAACACAGTAAAAATGAGTGCCTCGTAGCATCTCACGACAGCAACTAATTACTCTTTAACAAACTTATAAGTACTGTCAACAAACACAGTAAAAATGAGTGCCTCGTAGCATCTCACGACGGCAACTAATTATTTGTAAGAAAGTCCCACAAACTCCTCTAGTTTGTCGGGGTCCTTGGTACTAGGACTAAGTTGAGTTATGACTTGCTTACAACAGTTCTTTGTTCAACGAGGCGATGCAATAAGCGTTATCAAGGAGGTGAAGGGTTAATGGCTAAAATCCATTAGTGACCTACATTCCATTCTCCACGTCTTCTACGGCCAGCCTCCCTAATAAACTACACATTATACATACGAATATACGTGTATACATGATAGAACTTAATAAGTATACATGCTAAGTCTAAAAGTATACATTCATGCACTTACGTTACAATAAACGAAACTATATGCAAAATAACACTTACATAATGTACGTACAAATAAACTGTCTTGAAATATATTCAAGACATCCTGGGCCCCTCCAAAAAGGAAAAAATGGAGGGTCTCCCCATCAGTACTACAATTTATCATCAATGATTAAGCGTGCCCACAATTCTTTAACCCTTTGGGCAGCTTGACGTTCATATCTTTCATAATTTGATGATTCCTCTTCGTATACTTCTGACAACAGATATTCCCATGAGAGCTTTTCAGACCAATCTCTCTGAATAAGAATTTTCCCTCTTCTTAGTAAGGGTGATATTAGACCTAAGGGGTCCAAAACTATACCCACCAGTAAGAGAAGTTTCTGTTTTGTCAGCACTTCATCTCTAGCCTTCAAACCTTTCAACGACAACTTGTCTGTATTTATATTCCAGATTAAACTAAAGATTGATACGTTAGGAGATCTAGATTCTTTAGAAAGTCGCTGATCCAGTACCCTTTGAGGTCTTGCATTGTTGGAATTCAATGCTTGCAGTGATATTTTGGCCTTTTCCCACTCTACATCTGCAGTATTGCATATATCATACTGTTTCTCTTCACTGGTACAAGCATCCAACAAATTACCCACATGAACATTCTCCAATATTTCCTCCAACTGTTCTATTAGAGACTTTATTTGTCCAAAGGCACTCTGAAAATTGTGTAGGAGAGGAGTGTGGATAGGCTTCAAGGGAACAGAATCTGTAAAACTTCTAAGTGTAGTTTTATCTTCGTAATGCACTTCTTGCTTTACTCCAATACTCTCTGGCTCCCACAACTTATTAACAGGCTCTATGGCCTTCTCAATCAACAGCTTATTAACAGGCTCTATAGCCTCTTCAATCAACAACTTATTAGCAGGCTCTATGGACTCTTCACTCAACAACTTATTAACTGGTCTTTTGGCCTCATCAATCAACTCTTGTGCTGTAGTAGGCAATAACTGTGTTCCTACTCGCATAACAAGTTGGTTTTGTACACTATTGGACCCATGTTGAGTATCACGAGGAATATGGCCATACAACATGACACCACCTGGTGTTTCCATCAGAGTATAGACATCCCACTTGTTAATACCACTAACAAACTAACTAAAATGTAAGGCACCAATAACAATGCCAATGTTGTCAAGTACATCACTATCAATATCTTCATCGGCCAACTTGTGACCATTAGACTTTAACACATTTGCAGCCTTTGCTAGTCCTGGAGTGTGGATGCTAATTACCATGTCATCAACTACGAGTAATTTAACTCTGGCTCTTCTTTTCCCCAATTTGATAACTACATTTACAACAGGAAAACTTCCTTTCTTCGTCTCAGAACGAAATGCATCAATACCAAGAGACATTTCATCTACTGGGCTTAATTTAAGCCTTTCAGCTAATTCCCTAGTTATAAAGGAACACTGGGAACCTGTATCAAAGAATAACCTAGTGTTTACCCAAAGATTTCCCTTTGAGCTGCTTATTTTTCCATTTGCAGTAGGCAGAGCACATGAAGGTAAACTTGGCTTTACCATTTGCCTCTGTACTGCCTTCATAGTCATCACACCAACATGTTTCTTGTCCTTTTCTGAGTCAGAATGTTCTTGCTCATTGCTTGACTCATCTATATTTGAACCATGTTCTGACTGTTCATTCAGAAATGTAGGTTCTTCAAACCTTCTACGAAATTTGGACTCTTGTTTGTAACACAAGGCTGCATGATGACCATTTTTCTTACACTTCTTACAGTTTAACTGAGTGTAACATTCCTTTGCATAATGCCCTGACTGAGTACATCTCAGACATTTGTTATTGTTTCTCAATTTGTCTCTGCGTTTGTTTATACTAACTACTTTATTACACTGTTCAGACTTATGGCCTTGCCAACCACAGAATACACATTCTGTTTTACTATTTACTACCTTTGCAGTAGCACCATAACTACCCACATTCTTTTTATAGGACTGGGTCTCATCTCTCTGGGAGGTTTGGGTCTCACCCTTTGTGTTACCTTTAGTATTGTTGCCTTCTATATGATATACATATTTTCCCAGTTCCGTCAAGAGGGTTTCATATGTAGGATATTTTGTGTCTGTTTTCATGCTAATCCAGTTCTCAACATCTTCTGGCAATTTCATCATCACGAGTTCTGAAAACACCCAATCAGTGTTCTCCATGTCTTTATAATTTTTCAGACTTCGAGTAATGGCTTCTACTTCCTGCTTGAACTTAAAAAGTGATGAATAATTAGAAGAGGGAGTTGGTATTTTTACCAATTTCCTCATTAAATTTCGTACAATCCTGTCCTTGCTGGCATAAACAGCTTGTAGCTGTTGAATGCATTCATCATAACTCTCACTAGCAACAGGATATCCCTTTATGGTGTCTTTTGCATCTCCTTTAAGGGCATTTCTTAAGATGGTAAACTTTGTCATAGTTGCCATAGAAGTACTATGTACTAAACTATTGAACGTATCCCAAAACTCGTGCCATTCATCATAGTTTCCAGAGAACTGTGGTATCTTTACTTCAGGAAATTTCGGTGTGGGTTGCCCACTGGGGAGGCTTGAACTCTCGGAACTAGGAGCCCTAGTACTCTTCATAGTTCCTAACTTACGAATCCGTTCTAGGACAGCTAAGCTAATATTATTTACTGTTTCAGCTAGACTGTCATGTTCTGTATCCTCCTCTTCAGAATCCCTTTTAAGGGGCTTATTCTCGACATATTCTTCATACTTCCTATCATATCTTCCGAATCTATCTGTTAGCGTATGATGACATCTTTCTAAATAATTAACAACAAGTGTCTCATCATCTTTGGCAAGTTCTGTTTGACACTGAACACAATCACGTTGAACCAATTCCCGAAGGCGTTTTAATGCCTCAGGTTTAACCGACATATTGAGAAAGCAAATAGAACATAAAACAACAAACAAATAGTTGATGCAATTTTATCAGCAAAGAATCCACGATCTTCTTTATGCATCCACAACGCAGCAAACAATCACTCTGCAAAGAGTATCAAAGGACAATCTTCCAAATCTCAAGATAATAACATACAGTTATTTAATTCCGTCAATTATGACGCTAATCCTCAAAGTGTAAAACACACTTTTCATCAGTTAAACGACACTGTTAAGTCAGCAACAGTAAATGGAAAGTGTAATGCAAACCACACTGTTCCTCAAACGACACTGTGCACCTAGCAGTAGGTGGGTCACTACCTTCTGTTTATTTACGTAAACAAAGGAATCAACACGACATTCTGGATATCGTTAAATGGGAGATATGTAAACACACAAATCCCTAAAAACCACTGTTCACCCAGCCGAAATTGGGTACTAATATCCAAATTACTTAATGGACGCTCAACTACGAAAGTATATTTCGTTTCCACAGATAGAGAAACGCTGTATCCACGTGGGAAATGGATTCTCTTATTTATTTCAACAAACACTTAAATTTCAAAGTTATATTTGCAATATTCATGCAAATACATGCAATGCTCCTCCCTGTTTTCGCTGAAATGTGGACGATTTTAACCGTAGAGTTTTACACTAACTTCTTACAAGGTGGGAGCTTATCTAAAATGTACACTATTTTCACCATTACCACACCAATTCTCATCCGGTTCGAAGGACCAAAAGCTGTGAAGGATTTCCTGTGTGTTATTTACCCTTCGATCTTATAACCCCCCAAATTCGGAAATCCTGACACGGCTTCAGTAGAGGCCTACCACGATCTCAACTTTAAATCCTCTACCAATAAAATATAATTAATATTACATGCATAGACATACATGCAAATATTTTATAAGGGGGTTTATGAACTGCTGATAAGTGAATATTTAAATAAACTCTCCTCACCTTAAATTAAAACTTCCTCATCCAGAATAATACATTTTCTAACATACATTCTACCTACGAGTGTCCAATTAAATGAGCTCATTCTGTCCCTCACACGTAGTTATAAATATTGTTAGAAATAAGGTAAATCTGCATTGCATCTGTACTCATCTATCCGGATAACCCTGATGTCGTCAGCAATCACGGGATTCCCAATCAAACTTATTGAATATCTTCTGATCCACGTATCTCTATCACGTTTTTTACTTGAGTGTCTCGTAACGTCTCACGAGGACAACTAATTATAAACTTATAAGTACTGTCAATAAACACAGTAAAAATGAGTGCCTCGTAGCATCTCACGACAGCAACTAATTACTCTTTAACAAACTTATAAGTACTGTCAACAAACACAGTAAAAATGAGTGCCTCGTAGCATCTCACGACGGCAACTAATTACTCTTTAACAAACTTATAAGTACTGTCAACAAACACAGTAAAAATGAGTGCCTCGTAGCATCTCACGACGGCAACTAATTATTTGTAAGAAAGTCCCACAAACTCCTCTAGTTTGTCGGGGTCCTTGGTACTAGGACTAAGTTGAGTTATGACTTGCTTACAACAGTTCTTTGTTCAACGAGGCGATGCAATAAGCGTTATCAAGGAGGTGAAGGGTTAATGGCTAAAATCCATTAGTGACCTACATTCCTTTCTCCACGTCTTCTACGGCCAGCCTCCCTAATATTATACATACGAATACATACTAATATTATACATACACATTATACATACGAATATACGTGTATACATGATAGAACTTAATAAGTATACATGCTAAGTCTAAAAGTATACATTCATGCACTTACGTTACAATAAACGAAACTATATGCAAAATAACACTTACATAATGTACGTACAAATAAACTGTCTTGAAATATATTCAAGACATCTCTCTTCACTTGGAATCCTTCAACTTTTTGTCAGTGAGGCAACATGGCTTCAGAGAAGGTAGATCAACAGTAACAAACTTATTAGAATTTTATGATGACGTAAGCCAAATCTTACAGGAAAGAGAGGGCTGGGCAGATTGCATATTCCTAGACTTCCAGAAAGCGTTTGACACTGTTCCACATGGGAGACTTAATAGGAAGCTGCAATCAATGGCTAGAATAGGTGGAAATGTTTTGGAATGGATTAAAACTTACTTAGAAGGAAGGGAACAGAGGGTTAGAGTAAGACACTCAGTGTCTGAATGGAGAAGAGTTAGTAGTGGAGTTCCACAGGGTTCAGTTTTAGGGCCACTTTTGTTCCTTGTATATGTAAATGACCTACCAGAGTCTGTAAATTCATTCATGAATATGTTTGCAGATGATGCAAAGATTGTGAAGAAAGTAAAAAACGAGAACAATGGTAGAGAACTTCAGGAGGATCTAAATAATCTGCATGAGTGGTCAGAAAAGTGGCTAATGAAATTCAATACTTCAAAATGTAAGGTAATGAGAATGGGTACAAGTGCAAGAAGGCCCAAGCTTGACTACTCGGTGGCTGGAGTACAACTTCAAGAGACAGAAAATGAGAGAGATCTAGGAGTAAACATACTGGCAGATTTGTCTCCAGAAATACATATAAATGGCATAGTAAGGGCAGCATATGCATTCTTATCAAATGTAAGGGTAGCCTTCAGGCACATGGACAAGGAAATGTTCAGAAATATTTATGTAACCTATGTGAGGCCAAAACTCGAATATGCAGCCCCCTTTTGGAATCCGCACTTGAAAAAGCACATAGCTAAGCTTGAAAAGGTTCAAAGACATGCCACGAAACTGGTGCCAGAAATACGCAATCTCAGTTATGATGAGAGGCTGAGGGAATTAGACTTACCATCACTCGAAGCTAGAAGAGTGAGGGGGGGATATGGTGACAATGTTTAAATTCCTTCATGGTTATGATAGAGTGGATAGGGATCGATATTTTGATATGGCTAGCTCTAGAACTAGAGGTCATAGTTTGAAGCTTCGTAAGAAAACTTGTTTGCAGGATGTAAGGAAATACTTTTTCAGTGTAAGAGTAGTTGATAATTGGAATTGGCTAAGCGAGGAGGTAGTTAATGCTATCTCAATCCATAGTTTTAAGGACAGGTATGATAAGTATCACTAAGTATAAAATGGAACCGATCAGGAGACGGGGAGATACGAGCTTTGGGCTCTTTCCCGTAAACACAATTAGGTAATCACAATCAGGTAATCACTATTCCTGCAAGCAGGCGTTATTTTGAAGCTTCAAAATAAGACCTCTAGTTCTAGAGTCATCCATATAAAAATATCCCCTGTCCAGTTTATAAAATCACGGATGAATTTTAAATAAAAACCGCAGCCATATTCCCCTCCTTTTAGCTTTGAGTGGAGGTATATCTAACTCCTTCATCCTTTCCACGATATTGATGAATCTAGCACCGTTGCCTTTATATCGGCCGTATTGAACTTCATCTAGCATTTAATATATAATTTAGATTCTAAATTATATATTAAATGCTTTTTGAAGTCCGGCTTCCAAAAGGAATAAGTCCATTAATTTCTTAAAATTCTTTAGAATCTCCTAAATAATGCCCAAATTATAGTAAAAATAACTTTATAATAAAATTCTTTATAAGTTAATTATAATCATGGCTGAAAAAACATAAAGACATGATTAGCATATTTGATAAGGATAAAATTCGACTTTCATGTAGAGAATTTGCAGAGTGAGTGACACATTTCGAGTCACGTGATCATAACACTAAGTGCCAGTCATGGCTGACGATGAACAAAACGCCTTAATTTCGCAATTTGCAGCTGTTTCTGGGGCTGACAGAGAGCGTGCCAAGTTCTATTTAGAGTCTGCGGCTTGGAATTTAGAAGTAAGTGCCTGAACATTTGGCTCTCAGAATTTTTTTCACTTGATTCTCGAAAGTGGATCCAATTTTCGCTCTTGTAAACGTCACGAAATTTTTTTTTTACTGTATAATTTTACTTTCACACCCCTACTTAGGAAAAACAGGCAAGGAATTTTTTTCATAAGGTTAGGTTAGGTTCGGATGGTCTACCCTAATGTATAAAATATTGATAATAAATTTTTTTTTCTATTTAGATATTTTTAGTTTTTCAGTGTTTTGTATTTTTATCTCATTCGTTGGGATTATGAAAATGAACATTAATCTATTTTTGACTATCTCCGTAATCAATTCACAATTACCCAACATAGGTTAGGCGTATATTTTTACTATTGCACCCTTTTCATGCCCGACTATTTTAGGCTGTTTTATTGATATGAAAAAAAAATATATGCATTACAGCGATTCTTACCATCAAAATCATCGTAAATTACTGGCTTTTACATTAGGTCAGGTAAAATTAGGAATAATTTTCGACGTTTTTAAAGGTCATATTTATTCAAAACATCAAAAACCAAAGGTAAGACACATATGTCATTCTCAAGGAGAGACGGGTGAAACTGTAAAAATCTACCTTTAAGTTTTGCTGTACTGTATATGGCTACTGAAGGTTTTCGAGGTAGGGTACCTACTGTTACTGGTAATGAGTTAAGCTACTCGTTTTCTATAGGAAAAACACCATATTACAGCATATTCAAATTGGTAGTATTATAATATTTCTCTCACACCTTCATTAGAAAAAAAAATACTATGGCAAAAAAGTCTTAACCGTCATTGTAATGAAATATATTATGGTCTATATGGTTAAGTGCGTTCATTCTCAATTTAAAAATGGGGCCCACAATAATTCATTGGTAGTGCACTAGTCTGGAGTAGACTGATGTTGATTCAAGCCTTCCACGAGATGTTAGGTAGGACATCTAGTCTTTATCCCCTTGCTCCAACCTCTCTCATCCCTCCTCTATTCACGAGGACAGATTGTTTCTCATAAAACAGTGCATAATTAGGAAATTAGTTTATAATTGAAATTGTTATTTTTAGTACTTTTTGATAATTTTGTCAATGATTTATTGAGTCGTTGGGGGGTAAAAGTAAACATTTACTGACTAAAATGATATTCTTGAAGTTAAGGCCAATAAGTACCCTCTAATATTAAGGTTGGTTTGGTAGGATTGGGGGCAAAGCACCCAGATATGGAAATGACTTTTATAATTTGCTCCTAGAGTTTATTCATTCGCTGTAATGAGTATGTTATTTTTCTAAGGATTTTCGAAGCAAACACAATTGATTTTGAAATCCTTTTCTGTTAGTTATGGTGAAGAACACTTATTTCCGACAGAAATGGCTATCAACATTGATCATATTCCATAAAACGATCGTTAGTATAACCCTATTTATTAATCCAAATCAATTATGGGGGTTGATATCACAGAAGAATATGATAAAAGGTTAGTTGTA
The DNA here is from genome assembly GCA_037179515.1 of Halocaridina rubra. Taxonomy (NCBI): domain Eukaryota; kingdom Metazoa; phylum Arthropoda; class Malacostraca; order Decapoda; family Atyidae; genus Halocaridina; species Halocaridina rubra. The sequence continues at coordinate 82,617 of JAXCGZ010000259.1, forward strand.
ATTAGATTTAAATCTGTTGCAGTGTATCTGGTTAAACAAGATAAAAATAAAATCAGAATGAAGCTAATTTCACACGTATTTGGGTCACAAATTTTATCTTGGCTAAATTTAAAGAAATGACCTCCTTAAAATACTAAATGTATACCTTGTATACTTTAGGCCAAGTATATATACAGTATATAGAAATATATATATATTTATTACTGTTTATTATACTTTCAGTCAGCTCTCGGAAGCTTTTATGAAGAGGGTGATGAAGAAAGTTCTTCAGAACCTTTGGGAGTAAGGCCAGAGGCAGAGGGAGCTCCAACTACACCGCAGCAAACGTCAGTTCATCCTGTTCCTCAAGCAAAGTAATTATTAATTTTCGTATTTTAATGTTTTTAGAATATGGCCATTAGGGGAGCTAGCAAGCTCAACCTTGTGCTGGACCCATTTCCCAATATATAGACCGGATTGTTGTCATGAAGGACATCCAGCCATAAAGCTTTGTGCCTAAAGCATACACTAGCCTTCAGGAGGGTAGCAAAGGCATCAGATTTCATATAAACCTGGGAGTACATAGATAAATAAACTATAGTTGTTTGAGAGACTTTGTTCTTAACACACTCATTCTTAAATTTTTTTTAATAGTATTTATCTAATTTACTTTTTTCTTATGAAACTACATATTCAGTTGATCTAAGCAGATTGGGTACAGTTTTAACAAAAGAATTTGAGATATTAATTCTTTGACATACTCTGGCTATATATACTTCCTTTGCTAGTTGTTTTGTTATTATTATTCAAGGAATACAGATGAGGAAGTTTTTCTGTCCTACACTTGGAATAAAGTGTATTTTATAGTCGGAAGTAATTTGCTTGTATGTGTAATTGTAACTGATAACATACTATTGTTTACAGTTTTCTTTTGGTATGTGTAATTATGTATAAATTATTTGCCTGTATGTATATGTTTTCACGAAGCAAGGGGGTGTACCATATCTGGTATAATTCTTTTTTAACCAAGGTCTTGAAAAAAAATAGGCAGAAAGATGAAAAGTTTCCAAACTGTCGTTCTGGAAATGCCTGAAATTTCGACATCGTAAGTTTTCAGTCGCAGGTTTGATATTAACTTGTGTATTAGAATGTTAAAATATACATTATTATTCCAGAATTAGTATGATAGGACAAGATAGTGATAGCAGTGGAGATGAGGACGGACAAGCATTTTATGCTGGTGGATCCACACATTCGGGACAGCAGGTTTTAGGACCGCCTAAAAAGAAATCGGATATGGTAGCAAAGCTGTTCAAATCTGCCAAAGAGTAAGTTATGTGCTAATAATGTATTTTATATCATGTGCTTGTCATTAGCTTTAATACTTGCCCTATGCCAAATTCTTCTTTTGGCAAATGGAAATTCTTAAAAATGATTATATCAGTGGGAAAACAAAAGCATATTTGAGCCTCATAAATCTCGCCATGGAAGGGAATCAGAAGCACTACAGTATAAAGAATAACCACTTGTTGTTCTCAGCTGGGTTACCCCTTTCTCAACAAAGAAAAATTCTCGGACAGTCCTCTTCCTCACCTCACATTCTTTTTTTTATTTTTCCCTCTCTTTTACCTATCACCTCACTATCCCGGTCTTCATTGTGTACCTCTCATATGCCTTCAGATTTCTTCTATGCAACCTTGCTTTATATGCATGCTTCTTCTCTGCCACTACTGCACTCACCATTTCATTCCCCCATTCACTACCTTTCTTTTTCCTTTCTCCCATTTTTATCATTTCACACACAGCTTCTACACACTTCAGAATTCTTCCATTCAGCTTCCTCTCCCTCATCCACCTTCTCATTTATAAATTCCTTAGATTTGTATAATACTTGCATTCTATCAGCACTTCTTGTCACCCCTCCCTGTTCTTATTTTTCCTCATTTCTTTCAATTATTCTCCTTTCCATCCAACACATTCACATCCACTATTCTTCCACTCACCTTCTAGCCTCTGCTACTTTCTTCACCAATGTTTTATCATTATTTTCCCACTAATTACTGTTCTGCTTCTTCTTTTTTTTTACACATAGTTTCAGCAATTACCAACATCTCAGTACATATGTATGATTTGGTCTCCATTTTCATTTCTTCCTGGCTCAACATAATTTCCTATTACACCATCCATTGGCTCACCTACTCTAGCATTCAACTCGACCCTCAGTATTACAATTACATTCATTCCAAACTTCTCCACAGACTCTTTCCTATCATTCCAAAATCCATGTCTTTCATCTTCATTTCTCTTATTACTAGGATTATTTGCATTTACAAACACTCAAACCTCTCATCCCAGTCACACTACCCACATAATCCTTGAGGATACTTTCACTCAACCACATACTTATACATCTCTTTACACACCAACAGTTCAAAGCTTCTTTCTCGCCATCTCTATGGCAGCACATCACACTGTACAATTAAAATTACATATATCCCTCACAGACATCGTGCCCTTCATACTCCCAAAATGTGCCTCTCCTTTCCCCTTCAACTGTGTTTTACTAGATGCCACCACATCAGTCCCACTTCTCTAGAACATAATACCAATCTCTTCCTATTTACTTTGACTCGATGCACAATGCTCAGCTTTCAGGGACCAAGTTACAAGGGTTCTAATTGAAGGTTTCGTACTAGAACCCCTTTGAGGCTTTTAACTCCTTGCAGGAAAAAAATATGGAAGGGGGATTGGCAGTGCCCTTGCTTAACCCCATTTGGTTAGTTTCAGGTCATGCAGATTAACATAGAAACAGTGTTAGTTTCCCTCTCATACCAGGGAAAAGAAAGACTGAAAATGCAAAGATAGATAGAATTAACTATGGGAGACGCTGTTTATTTCTTCACTTGCATTGAAGCACCTAATTGCACCCAAAATATTTTTCTATTAACTAGATGCCAACTGGTATGCCTCAGATGAACAAAAAAGAGGATGTCATGAAGAGTATCATACCTGGTGTGCATGTGCTCACTCCTTCTATCATCTGTTCTTTGGCAAGAAAATAATTTCAGCCTTTAAATGCCCTCTAGCTTTTTATCGACTCCAATGAAATGCATAGAATTTACATGTAAACAATTAAATATTATGACTATGTACACTGTAAAACTTGCGTTAATATCACTGTATTGTTTATTAACAGACATGGTGCTGAAGTGGTCGAGGGAAGCAAAGACAAAAAGAAGTCAAAGATTAACACTTATTCAGGAACTGGTTATCGATTAGGAGAAACCAATGATGACACCCAAGGTATTATTCTTTCTTTGAATGTGTTCTGAAGTTTCCTACAATATTACTTTTCAGTGTTGGTGAATCGTAATATTTGTTATACTGTACTGCAGTGTTTCTTCCTTTGGCTGTTGCCATCCGGCTGAATTTGGGAGAAGGAAATGTGCATGACAATAGTTTGTGCTTTATTGTTTAAAAGGAATTACATTGTGAGAGTTGGGTTCTTGATGGATGACTGTAAATATTTGGAAACTGGTTTTGGATGTTTTGATGGTACAGTGCCTGAGTTTCACCCAGGAGGCTTGCACAGATTCTCTTGACCAATGACACTTGGAGATATGATGAGGAGTGTTGTTGACTTTTCTTTAGCTGTCTTGCTGAATAGTTCCGAGTCCCTGAGGAAGTCCATGGCTAATCCAAGCTTTTCACAGGGCTTTCAGGGAGTGTATATTATGTTGTAGGCATATGTGGTTTTGGGTTGTGCAGTCTTCATTAACATGTATGATTGTATGAGGTGATTTGCTGAACTTTATCAGTCATCCAGCTTCTTTTGATAGCTCAGAATGGTTGGGTGGTGCTCACATCGCAAGCTGGCCAGGTGGACTCTGTCATCCAAGGGAAAGGAGGATGTGGAAGGATGTCAGGATGCTGTACATGCAATTGTGTTGTCACTGAATGACTGGATGGAACAGCGAGTTAATTGATTATGGATATGATTGTGGTGGCTGGTTTTGAATTAGTGAGGGAAGAGACGACAGTATATTTATCTGATATTGTGTGCTAGGTATTATTTTATGTTCCTTGGTATGTGTGAGTATGTGTTCTTTCATGTAATGTAGTGGATGAAGTTGGTTTGTAGAGGCTGCAGAAAGTGTTTGAATGCCTTTCATATCAAGATGGTCTCTGAGAACTTTTGTTTCATGACGTAAGTGATCAGTAGGTGTAGTAGCTGTACAACCTGATATTATTTTTAGGGCCTTGTTTTGTATAGTCTGTAAGGTGTGGTGGTGTATTTTAGTGTGATTAGAAGCCCAGGTAGGGCTTGCATATTGCATCACTGATCATATATATTGTTCGTATTTTGTGGTAGTGTTTTTTTTGTGTCCAAATGTTTTATGGGCATGTGGCATTGGGGTATTAAGTCTTTGAGGAAACTTATAGCTCAAGTGCTATGAACTCGAGGAAACTGAATATTTCTGGCCTAACAAGCAGTTTGCTCTGATGCAAACTGCCATGAAGATGAAGCTTTGACATTGTGTTCATTAGTTCTGCATTAAATATTCTAACCGTAAAGTTAAATTTTCATATAACATTGATCATACCTTCCAAAAGACTATTTAAAATATCTTTTCATTTATGTTATTAAAACTACTGCAATGAGATCTTAATATCCCCCAAAGTCTCATAACTTTGTGTTAGAAAATTGCTGATGTACTGTACTTCAGGGACCTAAATATTGTTATCAAAGTTGCAAGGTATTGGAAAACTGTTACAATTGTTTCCCTAATGTAAAAACTCACAGTAGTAAGATTATTAATGATTTTCTTCTGTTGTCTTACAGTTATCCCTGGTACTTCAGTACAAAATCGAAATGAGGAGCCGAGAGATGTTTCTCTAAAAATGTGGAAGTCGGGCTTTACCGTCGATGATGGCCCTCTACGAACTTACGAAGATCCTAGCAATGCAGAATTTCTCACATCCATAAAAAGAGGGTAAGTTTATAATTTTTGTTCTTCCAATTATGATATTACAGGGGGTCCCCGTTTAACCCCAGGGTACCGTTCCTAACAGCTGACTTGAAACTGATTTCGACGTAATTCGGAATAGACCTAAATTCGAACCTACGTCCCCCAACCAATGTAAAAAATAAATCATCTAAAACATAGGAAAGTAATCTAAGTTCTTAATCTATGATAAAAAAATAGTAAAATTAAATTTAACAGTATTGCTTACCTTTACTTGTGTACCATAGATCATATCAATAGTAAAATTGCACTACAGTACAGTACATTATTGCTTACCTTTACTCGTGTAGTCAGCTTGCACACTGGAAGGGGTGTTGCAAGGGAGGGAGAGACTGGCTAATTGGGAAGTGGAAGCTGGAGAGGCAAAAGAACATAGAGCAGATGAGTCTGTAGAGGTAGGAGGTACAGGATATGTTGGTGCGGGCTGTGCCTTCACAAAGAATTGGTCAAGGCCAATCTGGAAGGATGCCCTCCTCTTCTCCTCATATATTTCCTTGTAACCCCGCAAGGCATCACTGATCCCTCTCTCGACCTTAGTGTACCTGGCAATGTTGGGGTCCTGAGCCTCGAACTTTGCCAACAATTCCTCTGCCAGGGCAAACGTTTCTTCCAATTCCCTGGTTGTGAATCTCTTGGGCTTGGTAGTTCTTCCTCTTCTTCAGTCATCTACTTCTCCAGTTGAATGAGGTCCTCAGTAGATAACTCCTCCCCATGAGATTCCAGAGTTCTTTTACATCATCAGCCTTCACCTCGAGCTCCTTAATCATGACAACTACGTTCTTGGTTACAGCTTCAGCTTTCTCCTCACACCTTGGAAGTCATTCACAAAATATGGGCATGTTTCTTTCCATACCCCATTCAAGTTCGTTTGGATCACTTCCTCCCAAGCATCAGCAATATTCTTCACAGCATGAAGAATATTTTACGACTTCCAGAAGTCCTGGAGTCAAGTTCTTGTCCTTCACAGTTGGCCTGAGAGTCATAGTGATTGTTCTTCGGAGGTAGTAGGCCTTGAAAGAGGCAATGGCCCTTTGATCCCTTGGCAGTAACAAGGAAGTGGTATTAGGTGATAGGTAAACCACATTTACATTAGGATGAAAGTCATCCAAATGGGCAGTGTGGCTAGGGGCATTGTCCAGGATTAGCAACACTTTAAAGGCCCTTGGGGTTTCTGCCAAATAAACCAACAACTGCTTCAGCTTACAGTCTCTAGCAGCATTAGCCCCCAAACACAGTCAGTCTCTCCTTGCTAACTTTATGGCCTAGTGCTGTCTTCTCCTCCTTGGGGATGTATGTGCGACGAGGCATACGCTTCCAGAATAAGCCAATCTCATCCACGTTAAATACCTGTTTGGCACAGTAACCCCCCTCTCTTATTATCTCAGCCAATGCAATAGGAAACAATTTTGCTGCTTCCTCATCACCACTAGCAGCTATACCTTGCACTCTTTTGTTATGCAAATGAGCACGAGCCTTAAAACGATTAAACCTAACCCTACTAGCCACAAACTCATCACCTGCACTCCCTTCCCCCTTTTCAAGACTTCACACAATATTTTAGCCTTTTCCTGTATTAACATTAAGCTTACTGGAATATGCCATTGATTTTGGTCTTCATGCCAATGCACTCTCCATCTCGACCATAATGCGACTGTGCTGCTTAGTGATCACAGTGCATATCATAGGAGTTGATCTTTTCATGTGGTCACGGATGCGATATTTGTCTTTGATGATCGTGGCCACGGTCATACAGGCTCATCTGAGATGTGGCCAATGTTTGTAGAAGATTCTCCCTTTTCAGAACGGTTTATTCAATTTTAATTTCCATGGTGATTCCATTTCTTTTCTTCATAGCACTGCCATCAGATCTATCACAAACATGCTTGGGAGACATAGTAATGTCAGTAATAAATGAACACAATGAGAGAGCAGATAAAACACGAGGCACAGTGTGGCGGGCGGGAATACACTGAGCGGTGGTTCTTCTTCCTCTTCAAATGTCGCATGACACTGTATTCTTACATGACATTCAACAAACTATTACACGAGGACTCAGTATATGTTGCTGAAGCTGTCAGTGCCAGTAATTTTAGTAAATGACTTGAAATATTAGATTGTTAATATACCTTGTCCACTCTTCTTTCTTGTGCTACTTAATTTGGGTGTAAGAAATCCATCTTTGTTCTTCATTCATGTCAAGGGTGACTAAAAATGACATCCCTTGTGGTTTGGGAGGAATATAGTTGTCTACTCATTTCTTGCAAGTCATATGACTGAAAGGGATTTCGGGTGGTGAGGGAGAGATTTCTGACCTTCTATGCTCTACATCCCATAAAATGTGACAAAAAGGAAACAAAATATTACTAGAAAATTTTTTCGCTTAATTACACCTTTGTGGGACTTATTGTTGCATAAAAATTTTTACAAGACACAACAAGACCAAATTTAATGTAATTTTCACTTTAATTTTCTCAAAATATGATGGCATGGACTTCAGAAGTAGAATGACAATTAACAATATAATTGCTGTAACAGGGCTTCAGAATAGTTTGCAGGACCTCACCTCATTTGTCAGGCATTATGGTAAATTCAGATTTAGGGATGGAGGGTATGATAGCCCCTCACTCCCCAGTCACTCTTGACTTGCAGGAATTTTTATTGTGTTGCCTTTAGTCCCCATTTGGGTTGGATGGACACAGATGGAGTGAAGCTGGGAGGAATTAAGGCTGGCTGTCCCTCATATCGCCTTGCTATGGGCTCAAACATGGTCCATCATCTGAGTCGAGCAAAAATATTACCAAGCACTGGAATTTGTCAGTTCAGAATTGTCAATAAATATATTAAGTAATATGAATATTGACTTCTTTTTCATAATTTTTTTTCTCTTTCGGTAGTGAAATTCCCCTGGAGCTGCTGAAGGAGGCTCGAGGTGGAGAAGTTTACATCAATATGGCTGATCACCGTCACGAAGATTACGCTCCTCCAAAAATGACTATGAAGCCATTCTCCGGCTCTGGTCATTCTCTTGGAAGGTAACTTTTGTGTTCTTTATTATTAGTTTGAAAAACTAAGAGAGTAATTTTTTTTCTTTTTAAAGTAAAGGTCAGTCAAGAAGATCCCAGATATTTTGATGGGTTGAATATTCGTGGTGAAGGTGCCTTGCTGTAAGGTCATTGCTATGACTGATATATATATATATATATATATATATATATATATATATATATATATATATATATATATATATATATACCGTATATATATTAACAGGACCCTAATCACCCTTATAAGGATTATGACGGAGTCAGAACACACCCAATCACTTTGTCGCACTTAGTACTGACATTACATCATGTGGTCTTCCCACCATGTTGCCAATCTTATCCCTATTACTCTCAATTGTTCAACAACCATACACATTAAAGACCCATCTACTTGGGGAAAAAAAAAAGGATAGTATTAATACTGTAAAATATCTGACAATTATCATGCTTGTAACATTTTTATTCTTACAGTACTGCGCATGCAGATATGAGATGAAAAAGATCTATAGCATAATATTTACATGAAAAGTATATTTAAAGTTTACACCTCCCTGTAACCAAGTATTACGAAATATACTGTTGACCCATAGGCCTTGAAGTTATTTGTTTTTGTAAACTTTTGAACGTCCTGGTATATTATTAACAGGTTGTAAATGACAAATTGAGCAAATTCTTAGGATTTTAGAACCTTAACTCAGCTATATAAAGAGCACCAACCCTAAAATTCTTACAATTATAGTTACTTCTTTCACCTTTCACTTAGCCCCTGTGTTTACATCGCTTGTCATTAGAGGGGTAATACATTTCCCAGTACTGGAGCTACATTAAGTTTTCCAGAATATTATCTCTAGAGCTTTGTTTAAGTTGTAAACATTTATGTTAGCAACTTTGTATATGAAATTGTTTGCAATTATGTACATGGAGTAATAAATTTCAATATGCATTTACCTCTGTCTTAATTTTTTTTTATTTCAACAGTCCAGCACCGCCAGTATTAGGGCAGGATATTCGACCCTTAGGCGCTGTTGGAGGAGCAAGTGGTGGAACAGCTATTGTGGTGTCAAATGTGGATCTTAAAGATGCTGAAAAACAGGCACAGAGTAACTTGAATATTGATTCCCAGCAGCCTACAACCAGTGTCCAGGTATGTTACACCTCTGGGTGGGTGTCAAGTATCTAGGAATGTTGAATTGTTTGATATGCTTCTCCAGTATTGCTAGACTTAAATCACATTTTCCGGGTACTACAATTTCTAAGTGATGTAAATACTCCTGAGGTAATTAAAATTTGCTTTTTATACTGGAAGGTTTTATAATGCCAAAAGGCAATACAAATGTGCTTGAGTTTAGTTTTCTTATTGGACTCATACATTATTTTTTAATAAGTGGGAGTTGGTAGCATTTTCGTTAGTAGAAAGATGAATGTGTTAGAACTGGGTGAGACAAAAATGAATGAGTGTGGGCTTTGACCCTTCCACTTCCTTTACAGTATGGATTAGGGCTGTATTATATACATATATATTTTGTAATATTTTTGGGTGCATTTTTTGAAGCACATCAGGTATAAATGTAACATATCAGAAGTAGTGTTCATATATGTATGAAAGTCACATTTATTTTTGTCAACCCGAGTTAGTCCATTCATGATGTGTTGGAGCTTCAGTGTTTAGTTTTAAAGATTTTGAGGTAAATGCAAAAGTATTTCTCAGTAAAAACGGGATTTTGAAGACTGTATATTAATTCGTGTGCAAATGCATATTGTCTTTGTGCTTTGCAATTCCAGCTTGTGCATTATAGATTCTCCCGTGTACTTTTATTATTCATATACTGTATCTTATTTGTTTCTCCCAACAACTGATTATCCACTTTCCCCATATAAGGGATCCTAATGGCATTCCGTGACAAAGTTCTGCTGATACTCTACTTGTCTGTGCTTACAGGGAATTACTATTCAAAACATTTCATGTTTTCAGAGTTCCTTTGCAATATAAACAGTAAATTAGCACTATAAAGATTATTTGCAAAATGTTACATTGACATTTTTGCAACCATGATGCCATATCTCAGCAGGGTGACCACAGCTGTAGCAAAGAGAAACAAGGAAGCAGGGCTTTATCATACAAAACAGAAGAATACTCTGATGTGATGTGATATAATTGGTTTTGCATCATGGGCTCCCTTTTCTTCTAAGGGCTAGGACAGTGGCTACTTGCGAAGTACTTTGGTTTTGGCATGTGTGATTGTTACCTTGAGTGAATGCCCTTTCTAAACTCAGACCGTGTGGCGGACTGCGAACCCTTGACCTGACGACTCAAAAGTTGCGAGCACTACCACTTTGCCGCGGTGACCATTGAAAAATACTTAGATACATGTTTGTGTTTAAATATAATTTGTTTACCATTGTTTCAGATTCGCCTTCCCGATGGATCTCGCCTCGTAATCAAGTTAAATCATTTCCATACAGTGAGTGACATTCGACAGTATATTACGATTGCTCGTCCGTCCTTCCAGTCTACGGAATTTGCCCTCATGACAACATTCCCTCACGCAGAATTAACTAATTTTTCTCAATCACTTGTTGATGGTAAATTACTTAATGCGGCTTTAGTTGTCAAACCTAAATAGTGAACTAAATGAATGTTTACTGCAGCGTGTTACCACAGGCTATTTTTATTGGGTATTCTGTATGTCTGTGCTAAATTGAAAATTTTGATTTTATAAATTTTTCCTCAGCCTTTATGTAATTTGTTTTATTTTTTTATTTATGACAAATAATCAGGCCTTTAATGTGTTTATTTATCCACACATTTGGGTAAATAAACCTGAACCATAGTTCCCTTAGATTTTCCTTCTACACTGCTGAAACTCCATTGTGATTCCCAATAGAGGGAAGTTGAAAAGAAAGCTATTGTAGCTATTTTAAGAGATTGGTTTCTGTTTGCTAATATATTAAAAAACTGTTACTGTCCTCCACTCTATAGGCTCATCATGATATTGTACTTTTACCGTTTAGAACATTGTATATTTCTATTATTGCAATTCACTTTTAACGCCGCCTCTTTAACCCAGTTAATTTTTTTGAGATTTCAAGGTTGTTTTATGTATCGTTGAGGAGAACAAAAAATTAAATCGTTATCAATTCTTTACCAAATTGAAAATAATAATGCAAGTACTCGTATCGATGGCATCTGTGAGATGATCATCTTCATGTTGTGATAATACTGAAAAAAGAAGATAGGTGGAATCAAAAGGAAACTTTTCAAATTGACAGAACAATATTCATTTTGAAGTTATAGAGAAATGCAGTATGATATTTGGATAGGAAATTGCATTCTGGATATGTTAGAACTTTATTTAAATTTTTCTTTTTGCCAGATCATATTTCTATGAGCATAATGATTTGAACTTATATGTATGAAAATTAATTGTATTTATTTATTAAAATTATTCAGATATCTAATATGTTCTTTTGTTTCCTCAAGGCAAAACTCCAGTGAAATTAGAATACCTACTGTTGTTCTCTTGATTGCTTGACCAAACCACCCTGAGTCCCTAAGGAAGACCACTGCCTTCTGGGCTCTCCCAAATTCTCTCAGAAAGTGTGGTCAAGAGGATAACAGGAGATAAAAGAATTTATGAAAATTATTCTGGCAATGCAATACTCATCTGTACCTCAAGAAATGCTATGTATAGATATGAATTAATGAAAATAAAGTTATAGAGCTAAAGGATCTTGCCTGCATTATAACAGATGAATGAGCACTATCTAACATTAATTAAATTCCTATATTTCATGCATAATTACATCTGAGTAATAAATCATAGGTACTTAAGGAATATGACATTATATTTGTTTTGATTATTAGTGGAAAAAAAATATATAGTGTACTGTAACTAGCTGAAATTTACCTTAATACTTTCAAGATGAGTAGTGGGGACCGCTGTACCAAAGTGGTAGAATGCTTGACTGAAGTAGCAATGTAGTTGGTCTTGTCAGCGACTATAAATAAGTCTTCTGTATTATACAATCTATCCTTTAACATCCTGCATCTTGAGTGTTTTTACCAACCTTCACGAAGATTGAGGAGTGTTTAGATGAGAGACTACATTGTAAGGTCTCTCAACATCCAGAATCCTTGAAGCAGCATCAAGGAAGGATGAAAAGTAGTCTTCTTTCCAAAGATGCACTCTTTAAAATTATTCTTGATACTTTATTAAATTATTTCTTTCATATGAGTGTTCTTACCAACCCTCAGGAAGAGGGAGGAGAATCCAAAAGCTTATTTTCAGAGGATCATCTCCGGGGCAAGAATCCATTTTCCCTTGATAGCAGAA